>WBMZ01015105.1:0-44582 GCA_013400975.1 Atrichornis clamosus
AATATATATATATAATTTTTTTTGCTCTGTTACTTGCACATTTTACAGTTACCTCATTTTTCCCATGTATGTATTTGAAAAAAGGCTAATATATAGAAAAAAAAAGGTTCTTAAAGCTCTAAAAGTGTTTGTTTTTTTCCATTCCATTGGAATCATATTGGTTTTGTAGCATTTAACATAACTAGTATGTTGTATTATATATATGTGTATTATACTGATTGAAATTTTTAACAGATTTGTACTTTTTTTAAAATGAAAGTTGCTAGTTCTGCTTGACCAAGTAGTGCAATCATTATTTTTTTTAATGTTGTGGCTGATTTTGAGAGGGATATTCACTAATAAATGTATGATGTATACCAACACGCTGGGCCCAGCTCTTGTCTCTGAGGGGGCCAGGGATGGGAGGGAGCTGCAGCAGCTGGAAGAGTCCTGGAGAAGGGCTTGGAGGAGAGCCCAGGAGATCCTCAGGGTGGGAGCTGGGGCTGGCTGGATGCTCTGCCCCAGTGGGGTCTGTTTTCCAGCAGCATCAAACCCCCTCTCCTTCCCACCTGGAGTCCCCTCACTCAGCTTGCACAGAGATGGAAAGTCCTCCTGGCTGCCATCCCAGGACAGCACCTCTTCCTGCGTGGCTCCAGCCACAGCAGTGGGGCAGCTTCCCCCTCTCCTCCATATCCCAGCCTTCCGGCATTCCCGCACCAGGTCTGGGAAGAGGCTATCCCTGTGCTGCCCTGGCTGGGTAGGGAACCAGCCCAGCCCCAGGTGAGCCCAGCAGCCCCGAGCCGAGCAGACACAGCCCTGTGCCGGTGACTGAGGGCAGGAGCTCCGTCTCCCCGAGGCTCAGAGCAAGGTCATTACCCCCCAAACCCTGCTGCTCCCAAAGGGAACAGCACCGTGCACCGGCAGCCCAGAAAGCCTGGACTGCATTCGGAGCAGTGAGGGCAGCAGGGTGAGGGAGGGGATTCTGCTCCTTTGCTCTGCTGAGACCACACCTGGAGGGCTGCATCCAGCTTTGGGGTCCCCAACGTAAGGACACAGAACTGGTGGAGCAAGGCCTGAGGAGTCCAGGGGGTTGCTGAGGACTGGAGCATCTCCTTTATGGAGACAGGCTGAGAACTTTGGGGCTGTTGAGCCTGGAGAAGAGGTTGGGTGGAGACCTCAGAGCCTTCCAGTATCTGAAGCAGCCACAGGGAAGCCAGAGCAGGACCCTTCATCAGGAACTGTAGTGATAGGACAAGGGGAAATGGCTTCAAACAGGGGAAATTTAGGTTAGATATACACAAGAAATTCTTCCCTGTGAGGGTGGTGAGGCCCTGGCCCAGGCTGCCCAGAGAAGCTGCCCAGAGGCTGCCCCATCCCTGGAAGTGTCCAAGGCCAGGTTGGACAGGGTGTGGAAGAACCTGGTCCAGCAGAAGGTGTCCCTGCCCACGGCAGGGGTTGGAGTGACATGACCTTTAAGGTTCCTTCCACCTCAAACTATTCTGTGATTCTAAGGCAGCTTAGCTCCAGGCCAGGCGAGTGGCAGGCAGGTAGGGAAGAACAAGCTCCTAGTACTCCCCCTTGGGGCAGCTGATGGCACCACCCTACAGCCTTGGCCAAGCGTCTGGCCTTGCACCCACCTCTCCCATCTTTTCCACCTCACTTGTTCAAGAGGGTTGACCCAACCCTTACAGACCCGGCTCAGCTCCCTCCCTCCCACCCTGAGCCCACAGCCGCTGCTACAGGAGGTGGCACCACAGTACCCCCAGCCCTGCCCTCCCCTGTGCTGGGCACACTCTCAGAACAGCTCCACTGGCACAAAATCACCAGAAATCACCACAGTGAGGCCAGAAGCTGAGTGCACCCAGAATTCTGCGAGCCCCAACTCCCACAGCAGCTGCTCCCCCGCCCTGGGGCAGGGGCAGAAAGCATCAGCACAGACATGCTAGAGGCAGAGTTTATTACACTACGCAGGCTAAGAACCCTGGGCAAGACCCCACACGGGTAAGAATCGAACCAGCTCTTTATCAAAAAGTTAATACTATAGTCAACCCCAGTCTCCTTTGGTCATTACAAAGCAAGAGAAATATTAAAAGAACAGTATTTATACACAGAGGGAAGCTGAAGAGATTCCGTCCAGCCCTTTCCCCCCACCCCACTCCCAGCACGTTCCAGTGCTCGGTCTTGTGTCTCTCAGGAGCAGCAGAGTATCAAATCTTCACGAGATGTTGGGTTGTTGGGGTTTTATTATTATTGTCATCAATAAAAGCAATAATTACCAAGAGCTGCCATTCCTGTTCCTCCCCGGGGAGGGCGGAGGGGCAACACCAGCTCCCCCTTCTGTGCCCCCTCGGTGCAGGGGATGGCCGTGCGCACGCGTCCTCTCGCCAGCGCACACGCGGCACAGCTGGCACAGGCCATGTGGTCTCTGATCCCTCGTTTGTACGCAGTCTTTTAAAAAAAATATTGTATTATAATAATAATATGAATTTCTCTTTCCATTTTGTGTCTTCTGGAAAAAAAACAAAACAAAACAAAAACAAACAAACAAAAACAAAACCAAAAAGAAGTGTCAATCGTCCGTGAGGTCCTGCACAAAGAGGACTTCCGTGTGGCTGAGTCCGGCCTCCTGCAGTGTGGGGGGGTTGGGCCACTCCTCTGTAGGGAGGCAGGGCAGGACACGGCGAGGGAAGTTGGCCTCAATCTGGAACTTCTCAGGGCTTTCTTTCAAGGAGAACAGGAAGTCGTGAATCACCTGGGAAAGAAGCACAGAAATTACTGCCAGCTGGGGGAGCAGTGACACAGCCAGACTGAATCCCTGGCCTCTCGCGGGGGAACGTTACCAAATTTGCACCATCACTGCACTGTAGACCTGAGACAGCCATTTCCTTGGCATACATGAAACTGGACTTGTCACAAAGCCCATGGGGAGTCCAGACACTTTATGGCTCTTCCTATACCATTATTTAACAGGGAGCAATGGAATCATAGAATGTTATGGGTTGGAAGGGACCTTTACGATCATCTAGTCCCACCCTATGCCACTGTGGGCAGAGACACCTTCCACCAGAAGTTCCACCTTTTCAGGAGAAAAAAGTTTCTTCCATTTTCCCCCCTCTTCTCAGCTGGTGGAACCAGGCCCCACAACATCCTCCTTGCCAGGAGGGGCTGTGCCTGCCAAGGCTCTCAGTAAAGGTCAGCATTTGGCAAAGTCCAAGGGAGCCAAAGCTTTGCCGAGCCACCTGGAAGTCTCTTCACCCCCTTACTCCAGGGAAGGCCCCCTCAGCTCTGCCCCAAGCTCACCGTCAATGACTGTGTGAAGTGGAATCGCCGCTCCACTCTGGAATCGTTAGGCAGCTTGAAAATGATCTTGACACTCTCGGGGTCATCGGGATGTGGTTCGGGAGGAAGGCATTCCGACTTCCGCTCCTTCTCCTCCTGCAGCGTCTGCAAGGCAAGGAGGGAGTAGAAGCAATGGCCGTGCACTGAACGGACCTTTGTGCCTGTCCCCTGCAGCATGGCTGCTCCAGGAGGCTCGAAGGATGCTCCAGCCCTGAGCAAGACAAGCAATTCCTACTGCAGGCCACGCACCCCACAGGGCACGCCAGCCTCTCCAGCAATCCCTCTGCTCTCACCTGTCGCCGCCTCTCCTCTGCCAGTTTTTGCTGCTGCACTTCCTCCTCCTTCTTCTTCTTCCTCTCGCGTTCCTCCTTCTTCTTGCGCTCCTTTTCCTGGTCCGCACGCAAGGATGCCAAATACGCCTCGTCCTGCTGCTGCCTCAGGACTTGGGTTTGGTTCCTCTCTTCCCTGCAAACACCAGCAGGAGTGGTCAGAGCTAACAGGCCCTGAACTGAGGGCATGATGGGTTGAGGGCAGACCCGAGGGTGCAGGGACAGCCTCAAACTCATAGGAGCACACAGCAGGTAATGCCTCAGGGTACCACGAGCTCCCAAAAGGCCAAGCCAGGTCCCCACAGTCCCTCACACACAAACTGCTTCCCAAGGGTGTGTGGAACTGGACTCAAAAGGCCTAACGGACAGCGCCAAAGCAGTGCCTGGGATTTCAGCCTCATACTTGAGACTTTCCAGTTTTATCTCCTTCAGCTAATTCTTTGCACATTTCAGAAGCCAGAATGTGTTACTGGATCCCCACAGAGAGTGTGGGGCAGAGGAGAACCAGACAGAAGGCCAGAAGGTGGAATCCTAATTTGGACACAACCTGTACATCCCTAACAGTCATCAGGGACTTGTGAGAAGAGCACAGAGAAGCAGCCAGAGCTCAGCACAGCCAGCCTGGGCAGCAGCATGCACTCACCAACTGGCTGTGGACACCAGCTCTTTCCTGCCTCAACGTCTGTGTTAGTGGAGCTCAGGCCCCATCCTACCTTTCCAGGCGCTCGGACACCAGGTACGTCTGGTTGGCATCCATGATGAACATCAGCTGATTGATGAGGTCATCAGCCTGGATGAGGCCTTCCAGCCGCCCCACCACGGTCATCCTGCGGTCCTTGAGCATGATCACCGCCAGGAACGGGTACGTGTTCTCCCGCAGAGCCTGGGACACTGGGAACAGGCACAAACCTCACTGCTCTGTCCAGAAGGGCCAGTAAGGGCTACAGCACAAATGCTTCCCATCACAGAGGGCCAAGGAAACCACCTTCCCCAGACATTCCCTCTTCAGAGGTGGAAAAGGCCTCAGGCTCCATTTTGAAAATTAAACCCTGTAAGTCAGCAAAGGGAGGAAATGGCTTTGGAGCAGAGACACTGAGGGGAAAAAACCACCTTTCAAGTAACCAAAAAAGGCCCTTTAAGTCAAGCAGGAAGGAAGCAAATGGCTCTGCATGTCCATTCAGAATGGGATAAAGCCATGGGTTTAAACTGCAGGAAGAGAAACACAGATCAAGCACAGGGAAGCACTTGCTAAGGTGATTAAGGATGGTTGGACTCTGGAAGAAACCGTCATGGGGGAGGTGGCAGTGTGTCCATGCTGAACATTTTTTAACAAATTTAGGTTGGGTTTGCTGAAGGCAGGCTCTGTCTGAAGCAGGGAATGGAGCAGATTAGGGGCTTTTAAGTTACTGTTCATGTATGGCTGCTGATCCCCTCCTTAAAACACACACAGTACATCAAGCAACTTTCAGCCATCATTACTCATGGAGCCCTCAAAACTAAATCAGAGCACTTCAGGGTTTAAATGGAAGGCCATGATCCCTTCCAGCTCTGCTTTTCAGGCTGTGACTCCAAAGCATTGCAGCAATGAAACAGCAGTAAGCCAAGGACTGCCTCCTCAGAGAGCCATTCTCTCAAGTTGTCGATAACTGGGAACAGAACTATGGAGCCCAGAGTGATTCAAATCTAGTACCAGAACTCCTGGCCCTGCTACTAGGAAACAGGGTGGAAGCAACACAAGAGGCATGAACAGAACTTTGGGAAAAGGCTCCATTTTCATCAGAACTTTACCAAAATGCTCTCTGGCCAGGTATGAACAGCTCTCAGATTGCAAGCTTTTGAGGAGACACAGAGACTGGGTGTGGATTAAGATGACTGCCTCAAAAAGGGAAAGAATGCACCCACCAAGTTCTTCCTGGCCTCAGGCATCACAGGAACCAGTGTTAAAGGATACATCTAGTTGGATATTTGTTTTTCCTGCACTCGGTTTATCCCCAGCACACACTCACCAACTCCCACTGACAAGGCACTGAAAGCAGCCTGACTGTTCACAGAAAGAGGATACAACTAAGACTGCCCAGAATCACACAGAACAGAGGAGCTGAAGATCAGAATGTATTTCCCAGGCATCCAAACAGGCCTGCTGAGATATCCCAGGAAACCAACACATGTATTTCTCCATGCAATCCTGAAATCTCGTCTGCTTGCACAAACCCCAGTGTGTTTCACCTGTGTAAATTTGTCATAGAACCTTTGGCTTGTTCCAGAGACAGGACGCATCAAGTAAAGCCCAGGAGGGACACACTCACCTCTGTATCCCTCTGGTTTATTGGTTGAGCAAGCCCAGAAGAGCATTCTAGTGTTGATGAGGGTGATGACCTCGGGTGCACACAGTGTATTGCTGGGGATGAGAAAAGACCACATGAGGGAAACTGCATTTGAAGTGCAAAGATAACTGTTTGCAAAACTCTCCTACCTACCGGCAGAACTCATCTGTGTCTTGGTGGTCGTCTCCATGAAGATAAACCAACAGGAAGCGCAGCTCCCGCTTGGCATCGTTCAGTGCCTTGGCATAAGAGCAGAGGAGGTAAAGTTACAGAATCTCTGGGCAAGGGAAAGCAGCAGCACCCACAGCACTTGTGTGACCCAGGCCATTACTCTGCCACTTGTGTGGTTTTAATGAAACAACAGTGGAGGATGAACCTGTCAGACCTTTTGAATAAACTCTCATCTGAGAGGGCTACAGTGGTGTTCTTTCATATCCTCTCAGGATGTGGCTTTGGAGAACACTGAACTCAGAGTGGAACTGGGTGGGCAACCCCATGGACTGACATCCCAACTGCCTCGCCAGACTCAGCTGGCAGTGAAGAACCTCCTTCACCCCTCGGACTCACAGCAGCCAAAGCTGAGCTTTCCACTTGAGCCTGTACAGGACACAATCTTCAGATCACACCAAATGAAAATTCTACTAAAAAAGGTAATGCAATCATGCTGCAGCTTCCCCCCCAAAAAAACAAACAAAGAAAAAAAATCCCTCCCTTTTTGCATCTACAGCCTTTGGATTCCGCCCACTCAAGAGCATTTTAACAAGACCACAGGATAAGTGCACAATATGCTCCCTGTTTTACTGGCACTGAGTTTTGGTAGCCTAACCATTCCAGGATAATTTAAGTTTGGATTCCAGGAATGACAGAGGAGCCTAAAGGAGCTGCAGAGGCGGTGAGCTCCATCACTGTGCAGTGTGGAGCAGACAGGGACTCGACATTCTTCCCAGGCACTTGGGAAGCAGTGCTGATCCAACCGTCTGATGGGATGCACTCCAGGAGACCCTTCCCTTGGTCAGGCTGAGAGAAGCTGTGGAAGAGGCAGTACCCATGGGGACATCCCTCTTCTACAGACAGCACCCTCAGATTTGATGTATGGAACACTAATCTCCCATAATTTCTTAGGGGCTCCCTCTGAATTTTGAGGCCCCGCACTGTTCTGAAGTTGCATTATGACACAAGACCAGGCAGTTAATCCCAATTTGGTGAACAGAAGGACAGACTCTGGCACAGCACACCAGTTTATAAAAACAAAGGCAGGATTACAAAGAAAAGCTGTCGGCTACAGAGTCACACAGACGGTCGAGGAACAGCCAGAGCAGCTCTGCTTTCCAACTTTGCAGGCTTGGCAAATCACCAAGCCTGGCAGACACTGGTTTCCCAATACACTTGTTCACTAGCTCTCCATTACCCTGCTAAGAGAGTTTGAGGACAAACGCTGGGCTTTTAGATGCGAAGCAATTTTGCCATGTAGGCCCTGATACCGTGTGGCAAAATCCCCTCTCTCCACCTCCCCAGGATCTATGCAGCAACACGTGACACTGACCTGGCTGTAAGTTCCCTGGTAGAAGACAGGGTGTATCCTCCCATATTTTTCCTCAAACATATGAATAAACGAAATAATGTCACCCACTGGGTCAGTGACCCGACTACGAGGATCAGGGCGTATAAAACGCAGAGCAAACCTAGGGAGGAAGCAAAGGACACCTGAAGTTCAGCTCACTGACTTTCTGAAGAACAGGTTTTCTTTTCCAGACAGTCAGTGGGATTAGTAAAGAGAAAAATAAAGTACCAGCTGAGACCCTTGAACGCTTAAAATCTGAATCTAAACTGACACCTGCTCCAAGCTGATACCACTGCTGCAGAACCAACCCCCAAACAAGTATTATTTCATGCCAGGCATCAGCAAGGATCTGAATTCTGTGTGATTAAACAGTTTCAACTTCCTCTGAAATATCAGGCAAAAGCCACACTAAAAGTAGGAGGCTTGAGGAATTTAGTCAAAGATGGGCTGTTAAAAGCCACACAGTTTTGTCCAGATAACTTTGAAAACTGCATTTCTGCTAATCCAGAGCTAACAATTCCAACGTACAAAGACCTGCAGAAAGAGAACATTACACTAGGAGTCCAATGAAACCGCCATTCCTCTGAAGCTGAAAAAGCTTCACTGCAAGGCAGATAACAATGTTGTTTAGTTCTACTGATGCACAGAAGATACACTGAACTTTGGAAATGTGTTTAATAGGGAAAAAAAAGTAATACAGCAGGGGAAGCTGCCAAACCAGTGCAGATGGCAGGACTACTGGCTGTTTACCACCCTTATAATTCCTTTTCTATCAACGCTGTAAGGAGACAAGAAGAATTAGTGCTTTGGGGGAATACAGGAAAAAGAGGCAACAGACGCCAGAGGGGAAAAAAGCAGAGGTGTTTACAGTTTGGGTTTTGCCAAATAACACTCAGGAATTAGGGCAGGTTAACCTGCAGCCCAGCCCAATAGGACACGATTCTGATCTTTGTTCAAGAACACCAGGCAGCTGGACGCTGTTTTGCAACCTCTTTGTGTGGCTCAGACTGTAAAGCTGTGTGGAGTTAGAACTCCAATTAAATACTTGATTTACAGAGCTGCAAGGTGCTCTTTTTCTCTGCAATGAGATTTACTTCTTACTAAAAAGTATCGGAACTTTACAAGGTTACAGATAATGCCAGCTGAACAAACAAATGGAAAATCTGGCACGAGACTTAAAGATCCAAGTGACAGAGATCCAGCCAAATCTGAGCTAGTGTGTTCCCTGATGCAGTCAACACATGAGTCAGCACAAACAAGTACTCACCTAAATATATCAAGTAACGTGTAATAGGTAAATCGGAATGGAAGCATTATGAAGTAGTAACCCCATCCTAACAGGCCCTGCAATTACAAATAAAAAATTATAACAGTCTTCACTTCAGGAACAGGTCTGCTACAGGAAAGTGTCCATCAACACCAAGCACACCAAGGCACATGTGGGGTATCAGAGCTCCAACCACAGAAAAAAAAAGCTCAGGGATAATTCACGGCTTCAGACATGTCAAATCAAATGTGACTAACATGGTTCATTCAGAATCCAATGTGACACATCTGAAAACTGGTCTCACTGACTATTCAAGCAGCAATGCTTTTGCTCTGTGCTGATTTTCTTAACTATACAAAGAGATTAACAGCACCAAGTCTTACAGGTTCTTGTGCAAATTCATTTGTGAAACATTAATGCAAGTAATTGATACTGTAGTCCAGTTAATATATATCTTAAGGAGACTCTAGAAAGAAAAAACTTATCACTGCCACATGGAGAGGACAGTTCTTTGTTTCAATTCCACTGATCAAAAGGCTTTACTACACTGCAACAAAACAGCCTACAACCAAAAAAAGTCCTCATATTATGAATCACACCATGGAGAAAATCTCCACAGCAGTAACAGAGGCTGAAGGAATAGCTTTACATTTTGTTTTTAGAAGATAAAATATTTAGAAAGGAGATAACAGCATGCAAAGAAAACAATTTCTTTCCCTGCTTGCAAGTTCTGCTGTTCATAGGGAGTCAGCCAAGAAGCAGGACAAAATCCACTGTAAGATAACTTGCCCTTGGCTGTGGCCTTGAGACAACGTAGCTGTAGATCCTGTGGTCGGCTGTATTGACCTGCAACGGCCGCAGTGGAGGAGGATTAAAGACACTTGGGACACCTTCTTGCTCATTCAGTCGGTCCTGCACAGCTGCCTTTGACACAAGAAAGAGCAAAGGGAGGTTTCAGATGTTTTATGGTTTTTATACTTTGGACACCTAACAGTGGGTATTACTTGTCCACAGCCCCAGAGCTGTAAGCACAATTCATGACAAACAGCAACCACCAGTGCTCTTTTCCGTGTGGAAAGCCTTCTCCATGGCAGCCAGCACACAGGCTCCATGGGGGGCCACACAATGTGCCAGTCAAGGGATTGTTCACAGCCATAATGACTCTGCTGTGTTTGGCTGAAAGCGTCTCTCCAGACATGCAGAGACACAGCTCTAAAGAGCTACTTGGGTAAATTCAGGGGTGGACAGATTAATCTTACTGGTAGTGTAACCCCTCCCACAGAGGCCTCCATTTAATCCAGGAACTTGGCAACTGCTACAAATCTCATTTTCAGTGGTACCTCTATGTTCCAGTTGTGCTGCTCCAGTGTGTGGCGACATTGGTCCATAGACTCTATGCCGGTCAAGTCCTAAAGGAGGAGAATAAAAGCAGATTAGTGCCAGAGAAGTGTTGTATTTTTACTGTTCTTTACAACACATGAGCACATGATGGGAGTTACTACAACACATTATCACAATGCTCGTTTTTTAAGTGCTCTGCTCTAAGAGCAGAGTGATCTGAGCCAACCCAAACCCATATACACGCAGGAGGCCTCAAACAGGCCTTTGCACTCTTCCAGCACCAGCCAACTCTCAGTGTGCTCGAGGTCTGTTACTACAACAGCACTCAGCACAGTCAAGGGTTTAACACAATACTGCCTGCATGCTTCACTCTGAAAGGATGTGCCAGGCCAATGCCCTCAAACAACACCTCGAAGTCAAAATACAGACAAAGCATTTCTGAAAACCCAAGATGACAATTACTCCACTCACTGCCAGAATAAACACAAACTAAAGCCAAAATGAGCCAGGCACTAGTGAAAGTGATGTTCCCAGCATCACAGGAGATTCAGAAAGCCAAACACAAAGCAGAAACAGTTTGACCACAGGGCCTGAAACAGAAAACAGTCCAAACACACCAGCAAACCCCAAAGCCACTGGGCATATTTTAACCCTGTGTCAATCAGAATTTCTGCACAAGAGATCAAGCAATTGTGACTGTTATTACAGGAAGCAACATCAACATATCCTGAACAGAGACAAACCTTTGCTGAAGGGAACATCCCTGTCACTGTGCCACAGAAAAATCTCTCCCCCTACAGTACTTGCTTTAAGGTCTGAACAGAAATTTTCCTGGTTACCTTTAAAAGCCCCTGACACACTCCTGACAGACTGACCATTAAGAGTGCACTTAGTTGTTTTTTTTACTGGAGAAGGAAGGTGCATCTATTCCCCTCCCTGCCCCCATTCATACATTCCACATGCCATTTCCACCCGAGTAACAAACACTGTGGACAAATGCCCTATTCAATCTCTGGGCTCAGTTCAAACTTTTGAGCATTTCTTGGCTTCCTTCTCACAAAGTCTCCAGATCACCATCTTCTCTCCAATGCACTGGGCAAAAATCATTGTTTCATTCTGCTGCACAGAACCAATCAGACAGTTTAAAGCACTGTGACTGCAAAAGCTCAGGAAAAAAAGCACTTCAAGTCTCTGTTCAGTGGTGTATAAATATTTATTAAAAAGTAAGTCTGCAGCAAGCCTTGCAAGGGAACACCGCAGAATTGTATTTCATAGAAATAAAGCTCAGTGAACTCAGCTGTTGCTGCCAGAATACCTTTGATTATCACTCAGCTTCATCATTTACTGTTTCAGTTTAGCTTTCTTTAAAGATGTGCTTTACAGAGTAAAATTTAGGTTTTGTGTTCTGATTTTTTATTCTATTTATTTTGCATTCTATTTTTTTTAACCTGAACTCCCACAGAAAGTACTTCTTTGTCTTTTTAGAAGGACATAATAAAAAGGCACCTGCAATCTATTCTATTAATTGATTTAACAATGGAGTCACAATGCGTTTATTTCCAAAGCCTTCTGAACACCCTTCCTTAACACCTTGGAAATTCTGCTGCTGTTTGCAAAGTTTACAAGATTCAGAAATTCATTCACACCTTTGTCTCTAAATGCCTGGACCTCTCAGAACTAAGAACATCACTGAGCATTCCCTCCTTTTTAAATTTTGCAAAATGCTTCAGCAGTTTTAGGTCAGAAGGCAGCGGAACTACCAACAAGCATTTAATGAGCACTGAATCACTGCAGCATTTGCAAGACCTCCCGAGCTCCACAGAGACACCAGAGCCAGCCAACGTCACCCTTCCCAACCACCACCACAGCAACAGGCAGCCCTGGTCACATCTCAGTCTTCTACATGAGTCCTCCAGGGAGGTGAATTTTTTTTTTCCTTAGCATCTGCATTCAGCTGCTCTCAACACAAACCTGAACTCACAAAACCACTCCAAGCAGCACAGTGCCGAGCGCTCCCACCACTCATCTGAGCAATGAGGCTGCACAATTAAACACTGCAGGTAAAAACTGCCTGTGCAAAGGGAGCTTTTAAAACTCAATGCCTTGTTGACTGTTACTCCACTGGACACACCACAGTTCCAAGATGTTCTGGGAGACACAGCAGGGTTCAAAATGACCCGCACCCGACGGAAGGACTGGCAGGACAACAGTTCAACTGTCACTTCAGACAACTCTTGCTGGCAAACACCGATACTGGTCATTATCACCCCAGTGACATTCCTATGGCCGCTGCTTCACCACGTCATGCAAACAGCTCAGAAACTTGAGATACCACTTCACTTCCACCGTCCCACTTAGAGCATTTCTGGTGAACCTTATTCAGCTGCAAACTTACGTACATGGCAAATGAGCACGTTCCTTGTATCATCAGGGCTAAGAGAAGAAACAGCATCTTCAAACCTTGCTGCCATCATCCTACTCACTGTGGTTTCATTAGCTGCCTCTAAGAGCATGTATCTTACAGAGACATAATAAATAATAAATAGGTAAAGTCCCCTGTAGTTAAAATTAATCCCATTAAACCAGCTACCTCAAAACTTTCAAATAAATCCAAGCTCAAGACAGTGGCTAATATATTTAGAAAACAAGATATTAAATTCCACAAATGCCCGGAAAGTTCAGTACTGCCTTCTCAAACACCACCCAAAGCAGAGTGCTATGGTAAAGCATAGTAGAGCTTCTGCTGGAAACAGTTATTTGTATCTCTCACCTTTGAGATTGCTCAGAATCTTCTCAATACCAAAGTAGTGGAAAGTACAATTCCATGCTTCAAAAGCAGCAGGAATACCCGAGTGGACAAAGGTTATAAACTGGACTTACGAAACTGTTGCCTCTGCAGATATGCTCTGATGTTGAAACACAGCACAAGAGATGCGAATCCACAGGACTAACTGGCACTGCTCTTACTTCCCAACCCACTGCCAAATTCCAGAGAATTATGTTTCCAAGGGTAAAGAACATCTGACTTTAAACTGGAAAAAAGCCTGAACCAAGAGTTTCTCATTGCATATTACAGCAAATGCCTTTATGAGGGTTTTGATCGATACACTGAGTAGGAAAGATGCCTGGAGTTTCATGTTTCCTCCTTCCCCTAAATCACAGTCATATCCAGCCCTGAGCATTCTGTTTTCCCCAGCTGAAGTCAGAGATGGTATCACGAGTGCCAACTCTTTTGCAAATAACACTCCATTACTTTACGTTAGCATATTACAATATCAGACATCAGCCCAAGTATAATGGGAATAGATCAATAACCAGATCCTACAAAAGCTGCTCTGCTGTTTCTTCCATCTCCCAAATGAACCATATCTCCACAGCTTTCCTAAGCTGTTCACATCAAACTTCTCTTTGTAGATGTCAAGCCAGTAAGGTCTTGACAGATGAAAAATTTAGATGCTTTTATTTCTTTACATTATTATCCAATGCTCCAGCAGTAAATGGGAGGCTGAAAGCATGCAAGAGGCTTTGTTGCTTTCATTTCAAGTTTATCCCAGTTCTCTCCCTATTGTTTTTTTTTCCTTTACTAACCTGTCCCAGCAGAGTGCAGACAGCTGCCCTATTCCAGCCCTGCCCATAAGAAGGAAGCTGCTGGTTTCAGCATTCTGCCAGCAAAACTGTTTGTACGAGCAATACATAACCCATCACACAAACATCAGTGGAATTACTGCAGAGCAGGCACTAACACAGAACTGTGCCCAGCAGCTCAGGACAGGACAGCAGGCATTCACCTCTGCCTGGGAAGGAACAATTTCCAGCAGAAGCAGGATAAACAGTTTAGGGCAACAGCACCTTCACCCCAAACAGCTGTTTGCTGGGTGAATGGCAGTCCTTGCTCTCCATCTAACTAACGGCTTTCTACTACTCTTTATCTCATTTTTGTTATCCTCCCTTCTTTCCTAGTCTGCTCTCCTGCACTATTCCCATTGCAGTGGCACATAACCTTCTGTGTAAGTACAATGCTTTGCCACCATGGAATATAGTACAGACTACTTATGATGGCACATCACAAAGTGTAAAGTTATCTTTGAAAACACTGAAGTGTTCCCTGCAAAGTCAGCAGTGATCCCTGAAGTATTTCCAAGCTGACTTGTAGCAGTGTTGTGTAGCAATGTACAGATTACTTTAATGAGACTTATCCTTCCTCTCCAAACACCAAATGCTTCTTAACAGAGTCCAAGAAAGAAATCTCTTCAGGTGGACTGATTTATTTTCAAGGAAGCAGCAGGACCCTACAGCTGAGCCCCTTTCAGCCAGGTGTGAAGTATCAGAGGAGAAGGAATCACCAGCGGGGTCTCTCATTAACACTGGAGAAAGCTGACCCCACATACCCCAGGCAACATAAGACTGATGATCCTGGTATCCGAGCCTTCCTTTCCCATCAGGCTCTGTAAAGTACTGGTCTCCTAACTGAAAAAATGCCTCCCCTTTGAGCATTTCCCTCTGCCTTAAACCAGGGCTTGACAGGAAGCTGAACTAAAGCACGAATCCTTCCTTCTGCCCCCTTCTCCTTCCCCCCCAGCCAGCTGTCCACAGCAACACCAGGTAGCAGTGGGAAACAGGATACAGGATTTTTTAGTTTCACAGCTGCCCACAGGGGTTTGAAAATAGCAGCAGGGGCATTGGTGAGAGCAGCTGGTCCCAACTGCCCAGACTCAGCAGATGAGTAAGTAGCAGGATATCTGACAGCAAGAGAATAGGACCTTTTGGACATCTATGTGTGCAACTTAACCCTCACCTACTCACCAGGAAGCTCTGGGACAGCAATGGTTAACACTGCTCTCTGTCCTTTGTCTGTATTTGATTTGACTGCACAAACAGTTCAGTTTGCAGAAGATTTAGAGGGGACATCTGTAAAACAAGCTTCCTCATAGGTCCAGTCATGGGAAAACACCTCAGCACATTAATTAATTCAGGGGGATGTGAATCAGGTAAAGGCTTGGCAAGTTAATGCATGGAATGATGAACACCTGCACTGTCTCACCTGGGAAAGGCAGGGCCAGATGCCTCTGGAGTCTCGTTAAGCTCTTTAAATCTACAGTTACATCACACCAAAATTTTAAAGCACAGTCTTAAAAGAAAGTTAATGTAAAGCAACAGAACCAGACAAAACACTCTTGAAAGTAAACATTGTATTTGTAATAGAACTCTGCAATTCAAGGGACACCACATGATGTCCTACAGCTCAGAAACAAACCCAAGACACCTGAAGGTAATTTTCATTGCTCAGCACATTTAATTACTCATCACTGAGCAACCCTAAGTATTTCAGCTGCCCAGCACTGTTTTCTCCCCAATAAACCACATGTGCAGATTGTGTGTATGATCATTCAGCTGATACACAGCCCGAGGCCTCGGCAAACCAAAGGTTAAGCGACCCTACCCGTGTTGCGAAGCAGACACAGATTAGATCATTACGGTCTCCAGTTATCAAGTCGTGAGGGGGAGGAACCATATTCCACAGAAACCCACTGGATAACCGTCCCAAAGTGCTAGAAAAGGCTCTCACGCGACAAGGAAAATTTTCAGACTAATTAATATGGCCGAGACTTACCAAGGAGTTTTTCCTGTACAGAGTTTACTCAGCAGCCACCTCCCACCTCCCCAATTAGCGATGACAGAACATCATCCCGACAAAGCACTTGTAGCACAGAAGTCTCACTCACCCCTGACAGGACTAGGACCACAAGTCTCTCTCCTTTCACCGTCCCCTCAGGCCCAGCCCGACACCCCGCTCCAGGACGGGCCTACCCGGCTCTGTGAGCCCCCTACCCCCCAGCGCCGGTGGGGCAGGCCCAGCTCAGCCCGTCCCGTGTCCATGCACCGCCTGCCCCGCTCCCGCCACCCGGCACGGGTCCCCCGGGACGCGACACCTGGAACTGCAGCAGCTTCTCGGTCTGTTCCGCCGTCAGCTCCCGTTCCTCAGGCGCCGCCATTTTGCCGCCGCCTCTGACCCGCCGCTCCGTCACTCTCCGGAAGTGACGTCGTCCGCCCACACTTCCACGCCGGCCTCGCGTCTCGCGGCCAATGGCTGTTTATCGGCCGCCGCCGGAACTGCTCGGCCGCATTCCGGACAATACCGAAGCGCTCTAGGGCCTGTCCGGAAATGCCCGAATCCCATCGGCGGCGTTGGCCGCTCTCGGGTGTACCCGGCGGGTGGACGTAGAGTTCCGAAGTGTGCCGAGCGCGGCTCGGGTGTTCCCTTCGGACGCACGTAGAGTTCCGAAGTGTGCTGAGCACCGCTCGGGTGTTCCCGGAGCTGGCCGGGGGTGGGGGTGCAGCCTGGGGCTGTGGGAGGGAGCCCTGAGTCCGAGGGGGTGATGTGAGCCGGGGACCCCCGCGAGCTGGTTGTGTTCCCGTCACCGCGGAGGCTGCCGGAGACCGAGAGGGTCCTGCCCGGGCTCCTCCGGTCCCGCCGGGTGGGTCCTGCCCGCTACCTCCGGTCCCGCCGGGTGGGTCCTGCCCGGCACCGCTCGTCCCGCTGGGCCGCCCGTGCGCCGGGCCCAAGATGGCGGCGGCTGCCAAGATGGAGGAGGCTGTGAGGGGCCCCTGCCTTCACCCGCAGCTATGAGCGCCCGTGTGAGGGGCGGCGCGGCGGAACCGCAGCCAGTGGAACCCCGAGAGAGGCAGCCGGGCAGCCCCGGCTCCCCGTGCCCGCTGCGGCTGGCGAGGAGGCGGGACGCGCCCGCGGGCCCGCCCCAGCGCTGGTATCAGCGCGGCCGCCCCGCCCGCCGCCGCCGCAGTGACAGCGACAGCTCCGCCCGGGCAGAGTCGGGCCCAGCCCAGTCAAGCCGCGCAGCCGGACCGGGAGCGGCGCGGGCGGGCCGGTCATGGCCGACGACTTCGGCTTCTTTTCCTCATCCGAGGGCGCCGGTGCCGAGGAAGACCCGGCCGCCGCCTTCCTAGCCCAGCAGGAGAGCGAGATCGCGGGCATCGAGAACGATGAGGGCTTCGGGCCGACCGACGGCGAGGCGGCCGCCGCCCCGGGCGGGCAGGCAGCCCCGCCGGAACAGGGTGAGCAAGGCCGCGGGAGCTGCCCGGCTGCGCTCCCGGTGGGCACGGGCGGCTGCCGACCTCGTGGGGTATCGGAGGGCTGTGCCTCCTCCTGCCCCGAGGGCAGGAAAGGGTCCTCTGGATCGCACCCACGCGGGCCTGGGGTCCCCGGGGAATGCACAGCATCCCCAGTGGTTGGTGGGTTCTGTGCTGCATCCCGTTAGCGGGTGGTGGGGTGCCCCGGTGGGCCAGGCTGGCATCCCAGCAAGGGTTGTCTGGGCCTGTGCTTGGGCCCAAACGGCTTCTCGAACCTCGGGATGTGGGATGAATCCTGAGCTGGACTGTGCCAGCTGTGTGGCGATTTCTTCCCCTTGTGCTCAGGCGGGGTTTCCCGGGTTGGATGGACTCCCGACTCCATGTCTAAGTGCCTCTAGCTGTGGCAGACCAAAAGGCATCCAGGCGGCACTGAGGAGCAATGACAGCCTTGTCACTGTCCCCACAGATAGGAGAGCCCTTTGGGGTACAAAATGGAAGACATTGCCCTTGGGAACGTTGTGGTCTCAGGCCCTGCAGGTAGAATGTGCTAATCCTGATCTCTTGCCTCCAATCTGCAGGAGCTCAGGGGTCTGCTGTCTGCATGGACATAGGGACATTGCTGCCACAGGGCTCTGGCTCTTTCCCCTAACCCAGCCCCACAGGGTCTCCTCATGCTGGCTGTGGAGCAGTGGTTCATTGCTCTGCACACAGGGCTGTGGAGGCAGATTTGGGCCTGGATAGGTGATGACAGCCACAGTGATAAATGCAGTCAGACAGGCTGGAGCTGGGTGTAGTCGTGGGGGTGAGCACCTTGGGGACAGTGCTGGTCTGTGCTGCACTGTGTCTATGCCTGCAACTGGCTGGCTGGGAGAAGCCCTGTGGTCACTGGGGAAAGCTTAGGGCCTGGAGTGTCACTCCTTCAAAGCCTCTTCTCTCCCAGCAGCAAAGCCCCCTGCCTGGGCTGGCTTTGTGACCCTAGTGTGCAGCTCTCTGGGGCTGGGGGGACAGATGGGGCTGTACCCCAGCTGTGGGTGTCACTGGTGCCTCATTCCCAGCCCAGATCTTGTAGCTCATCCCAGGTGGGCTCCCAAGGACCTGGGCTTGCAGGCATGCTCTCTTGTACTGGTGGAGCACATGGAGTGTTTCCATGGGCCCTGTCCCTGGAGAGTTGCCTCGGCACTCGGCTGGAAGCTCTTGGATCAGCTGTGTTCATCGGCAGCCTCTGCAGGTTGGGGTTGCTCAGGTTGTCTTTCTGCAGCAGCAGAGCAGCAGCTTCTGTCAGTCTTGTTCTGGAGCAGTTTCCCTAATCTTCAGATAAGATAAAACACCAGTAAAAACACGTAAATGCCTGCAGAGGTTTGTGTGGGAGAGTGAGAGGTGCTCGCTGAATCCCACCAAGGACAGGACACTGTGGGGGTGTTGTGGATGGGTGTGCTGAAACTGGCACAGATAAACTCCCAGGAACTTATTTGTTGTAGTTTAATGAACACCAGCCCTTCTGGGATCACCTGCAGCTGCCATAGTTGTGTTTTTCTTTCTTGCTTCCTCTTTCTTCAGCTGGTTTCCAGAATGGAGGAGCCACTGTCAATGGAGATGTCTTTCAGGTGAGAGCTTAGACTTTTCCTGGCCCCGGGCTGCTAAGGGAGATTGGGTGGGTGTGGGGCCAGCATTCTGCTTCTCTGCCCCCAGCATTGACTGGAGTTTGCTATCCAGCTGCAGAACAGCTACGGTCCTCCTGGAAAGGTCTGGGTCTCCTGTGGGAGTCCTGGCTGCTCCATTCTCTTTGAAGAGAAGATGTGTCCCACCTGCCATGACCTGCCCCACATCTGTTTGCAGGTGGCCTGTGCCATGAAGGAGTGCCTGGGCCCTAAGAGCAGGTGACAAATCCTCCATTCCCCATGGAAGCCCCCTCTCTCCAGTCTGGGTAGCTTCTGGAGACCTCTGGGGCAAGCAGGAGTATCTCTTGGCAGAGGCCAGAGCCAGGACAGGGCTGCCATGGGACACTTGCATCTCCCATGAAAACCACTTGCCCCATGGCCAGGGGTGTTTTGGGAGGCCCCACCTGGATTTCAGATCTCTTTGGGAGCCTGAAACTCAGCTCTGCTAGCTACAGGAGATGCTGTGCCAACATCTGACAAGTCCTTCACCCCACTCGCTTACCTAGCAGTGGGGCATATGCACTGCCTGTACCTGGTTTACAGGATGATAATCGCATCAGTAATGGGACAGACTTAATTAGATTGAGGATCTTGGAATAAAGCTGTAATCCCATTGCTGAACTTGGTGTCAGACTGGGCATCCAGCCAGTGGAAGGTGTTAGGGGAGGTGCTGAGCCAGCATGGTGCTGGGCCTGGTGGGGCTGTGCAGGCAGCTCGGCTCAGGAGTGAGGGAAGCAGCTCAGTCCTGGGGCTGCTTGGGCTCTTTTGAGAGCCTGGTAGTCTCTGGGGAGTGGTCCCAAGGCCAGTGGCTGTCCTGTGCTGTAGGGCTACCCAGAGGATATCAGTGAGCAGCAAGTCAACGAGGGGAACGCTGGGAAGACATTCTAGGTGACAGGATCTGAGACTGGGAGCTGGGACAGCAGTTTGAGCAGCGTTTTGGGGACACTGTCCCACATGTCCCAGGCTGTCACCCTTCCTACCTATCTTGGCTTGTCAGTGCTGGGAGTGTGGAGTCCTGATCACTGCCAGCCCTTGGAGGTGGCTGGGCTGGGCTGTGGGAAGAGCTGGTGCTGATGGCGAGGTGATCATGTCCTGCAGGAGTCCAACGGCCCCACGGATGCCTACGCAGCCATAGCCAAGGCTGACCGGCTGACCCAGGAACCCGAGAGCATCCGCAAGTGGAGGGAGGAGCAGAAGAAACGCCTGGAGGAGCTGGGTGAGACCCAAGGCCATGTTTGGCTACTCCTGTGGCACCTCGTGACATGGCAGTGGGGGCCCTCAGGGTCCCTCACCTCATGGTGACCCTGCTGCATCCCAGAGAGGTATCTCGTGCCCCTGCCAAAGCTCTGCTATCCTTGGAGCAGTGGTGCCTTTTGGCCAGTACTGGTGGGGACTGGGGACGGGTCTTGCGGGCTGCAGATGTTCTCCCTGTCAAGGGGCTGCCCAGCACACCCAGCGGGTGCCAGTCTGGCTGATGGGCTCTGTCTCACTCTGGCCTTAGATGCAGCATCGAAGGTGACTGAGCAGGAATGGCGTGAGAAGGCCAAGAAGGACCTGGAGGAGTGGAACCTGCGTCAGAATGAGCAGATGGAGAAGAACCGGGCAAACAACAGGTATGTCAGGGTCAGCACAGCCATGAGGACTGGCTGCCCTCCTGGGATGTCTGGGGACCTCTTTCCCCACAGTGGGGCCCAGCCCTGCAGGAACAAAGCTTCGCCGAGCAAGGGGAGAGGCCCCAGGTCTTGGAATGGCTCCAGTGGCTGTGCTGAGCTGCCCTATCTGGGACCACACTGGGATCACCCTGAGATCTCGGTGCCTCCTGCCCCTCCATGGGCCTTACAGCAGGGCAGGGTTGGGTTCCACATTCTTCTGGTGCCGTGCGTGGTGCGGTGCGTGGGTCACACTCTTTGGGAGGACTAACCCCCTCTGTTCTCTCTTTCTAACCCTCTGCCTGCCTGTCGCTCCGCTCCGCTCTCTCTCTCTCTGTGCCCGGGGCTAGGATCGCTGACAAAGCCTTTTACCAGCAGCCGGACGCCGATGTCATTGGCTACGTGTATGTGCCTCTTATAGACCGTATCCTGCCCTGCAGGCTCTGGGGGTCCTGGCCCCAGCACTGGCTGCCCAGCCAAGGGAATGGGGGATGCTGGGAGGTATTGGGCTCTGGTGAGGTACTAGAGGGAGGATGATGCAGCTGAGTGTCTCAAATGGTGGAGTTTTAGGAGACAAGTGGAGCTCCTGGAAATGCCTCTGTGGGAGCTGGTTGAAGAGGCAAAACCGTGGGTTCTTATGCCTTTTCGGGGATTACTCTGAAGGGGGTGGAGAAGTCTTGGGAGCAGGCAAAAACCCCAGCACCCCTGAATGATGTCTTGGGTGAGTGCAGCCAACAGCACCTTTGAGCATTGTTTGTCTCTGGGTCCCAGAGGACACTGAGCTCATCAGCTGGAGTAAAGGGACAGGAAGCAGGGACACAAGGGGTTCCAAGAGAGAGGGGAAAGTCTCCTTAGAAAGTACTCTGCCAGTGACAACCCTCAATGTCTCTGCAGGGCCTCGGAGGAAGCATTCCTGAAGGAGTCCAAGGAGGAGACCCCGGGCTCTGAGTGGGAGAAGGTGGCCCAGCTGTGTGATTTCAACCCCAAGAGCAGCAAGCAGAGCAAGGATGTCTCGCGGATGCGCTCGGTGCTCATCTCCCTCAAACAGACGCCCCTGTCCCGTTAGCTGTGCCTGGCACAGCCGGGAGCACAGCGGGCACGGTTAGGCTCACCGAGCCAGGTGGCTTCAGGGGCCAGCCCAGGAAGGGCCTCTTGCTGCCTGCTCCCTGATCTGTGCCTCGGCTGTGCTCGAGTCACTGGTTGTATAACTCTCCCCATGGTTTTCCTTTGCTTAAAAGGTGCATCGGTCTCTTTTTACACTTATTTATAAATCACTGTGGCATTTCCCCGGGAAGCAGCACTGGGTGGCAGAACTGAATTAGTGGGGAAGCCCTGGCCTGGGTTCTGCAGGAGGTTATGCCCTGAGGCCTGGCTGATTGAGCAGGGAATATCCCATCTCCTGCTTTCCACCTAAACCCTGTGCTGGGAATAAACCTGCCTGCAGCTGTTCTGGCACCCCTGTGTCCAGGCCTTGGTCCTAGCTCTGAGGCAGGGATCCCAGTGGGACCCTGGGCTGCTGTCTGCCTTTCCAGTGGGGTTTAGAGCAGAACTGGAGCAGGGCTGGGAGGGTGGAGGAACAGCCCTGACTTGGCTCCACACAGCTGTGTCCTGCAGGGAGCATGGTTGCAGAGTGACACTGCCGGACTGGCAGGGACTGAGGAATGTCAGTGCAGGCACCCAGATTGGGCCAGGACTGACAGTGGCTGCCCCAAGCCCAGCAGAACTCTGCCCAGTCTGGCTATGCACTCCAGAAAGCTGGTGGGACTCCAGTGTCCACGTCCCATCCATCCTGCAGTGGTGTGGGTCACTGGGAAAGGAACCATGGGTTGTGTATGCAGGGTGTTTCCTGTCCTTCTCTCATGACCACCAGCAGTTGAGAATGCATGATTCCAGGCTTTGGAGGGCTCCTTCCCTTGCTACTAGAATGGGAGATGGAGGCTGTGTAGTTGCAGGGAAGAAGGTAGGAAGGTCCAGCTGCTGTGGGGCAGTCCAGTCCCCCAGCTTCCTAACCCAGGGGCCCAGAACAGGGTTGGGCAGAGTTCTGCTGGGGCTTATACTGTCCCTGAGAACAACCTGCACATCTGTCTGCAGCTGCTCTGCCCCCCTGGATTTTCCCGTCTAAGACAGTGTGGGGAGATGCCTCAGTCCTGCTCCCTGCTCGAACTTTCTCTCCTCTGCTTGGCTGGGATGGCACCAGCCCTGGGAACCTGCACAACTCCCAGGTAGCAGGAGAGGGACAGCCTTGGGTTTGTGTTCTGGGCCTCTCCTGCTGGGGGCTTGGGAATGGCTCGCAGCAGCTGGGGGACACGGAGCAGAGCCCACAATTCACTTGAGTCCCTCTGCAGAGCCCTGCTCACCTGGAAATCAAGTGTGCAGAGCTCCTGCCCTGCAGCTGTGGCTCCAGAGCCAAGAATGTCACCTGTCCTGCTGCTGCAGCAGTTGGGGGTGACTGGGCACCTGTGGTTTTGGGGCACGGGCTCAGCAGTGGGCTGGGAAGGGAAATGGGTGTGTAAGGAGTCACTTGATGTGTGTTGGGACTGTGCCCCCTGCCCATAGGGCTGATCATTCCTGCCCGGCCCCCTTGCACTCCAGCATGTGTAGGCAGCTCTGCTGTGCCGCAGGACACCTTGGGACTTGGTTGTCTGCCTCTACCTTTCACTGCAAAGCAGCGAGAAGTGCCCCTGGCTGCTTCTGGGGGACAGTGTGCCCACCCTGGGTCCCCCAGCTGCTATGTGCTCTGTGTCAGGCCGGGGCAGCTCCCAGGGAGCCGTGCCCACAGCTGTTCTACATCCCCTCGGCTTTGGTATCTGTGACTGTCCAAATTACCTGTTACAATAAACCGACATCTCCAATCCTACAGGGCACTGTCGTCTTTCTGCATTAGGGAGAAACTGGTTTAGGAGAACCCACAGCCATGGAGCCTTCTGTGTCAAGGAAGGGGCTGGAGCAGCTGAAGCAGCAGCACATCCCAGAGAACACAGCCAGGCCCCGTTTTGGAAATGCAAGTTCCCAACTTGTTTTCACAGGGAGTTTCATTTCTTGTGTCCTGCTTGCATCACCACAACTTCAAGGCAGCCATTTCCACTCCCTTTTCTCCCTACACTGTTACTGTTGTGACTTCTCAGTGCTCTGCAATCCAGTATCAGTCAGAATCTTGCTGGAATTCACTTTATTACTCACCAGTTTCAATTGAACAAGTCATACAACCTCCCAAACTTCTCCCCCGCTTCCTATGGACTCTGTCCTGCCAGGACCAAGCCATAAACAGCTGTTCCTTCCTCATGGGCAGCTCATTTCTCAAATGCTGGTGCACTGCCTGCCTACAGCCACACCTGAGTGCAGACCACAACCCAGAGGACACAATTTTATCAGCCTGTGACAGGCACCAAGCAGGGACAAGAGGTCTCACAGGAGTGGTGAGCCTTAGTGACACGCAGCCTCAGTGTTGCAGGAGGGTAAGCGCTTGGGGAAACAAAAAAAAATGCCACGGCCTAAATTACAGGTTAATCACAGAGTGTATTCACCCCATTTCCAGTGCTCCAGAACTGGCTCCACCAAGACATCACAACAGTCAGAAAATTCCATCTGCAGTCAGGATCTACCCTGCTAGCCGGGGCTGGTTGGTGTTTGCCCATGGCCGCAGCTTCTCTGCTGCCCGAAGTCACTGTCTGGATTTGATGGCCGTGACCACCATGCCCCCCAGCAGGGCCGCGAAGGTGAAGCCCTGGGCCACGATACGCGCCCGCATCATCAGCTGGGACCGCCGGGTGTTGCCTTTCCTGAAGCTGAGCAGTCCGTAGCCCAGGACGCCGACGGTGCACAGGCAGCCTGCGGGAAAGGAAGGACGGCGGCTGTGAGGCGCAGCTCCCCCCGGGCCCGAGCGCTGCCGGCCGGTTCACCGCATCCTCAACCCCCAGTCGTGCCTGCCCGGGCAGCAGCCGGGCCGGGGCTGAGAGACCGACCCCTCACCAGCGCCCATCGCCCCGGCCCTCGCCCCTCACTCAGCCTCCGGCCCGCCACCCCCCGCGCCGCCCTCACCGAGGGGCACCAGGGGGTTCTCGCGGGTCTTGCGCAGGAACTTGTCCCCGAATCCCTCCTCGGGGAATGTGGGCAGCGCGCTGGGCTCCAGCGGCGGGGGCGGCCCGGCCTCCATGGCCAAGGTGACAACCGAGGCCCTGCCCGCTGCCGTAGTCCCCGTCCCCTACGCAGTACATGACGGGGGCTGTAGTCTAACGCAGCTCGCCTATCGCAAGGCGCTGGAGTTGCAGAACTACACTTCCCGTTGTGCGCCGCGGCGCGCCCGGCAGCCCAGTGGCTGTGCCGCGTGTGTCCGCCATGCCGAAGGCGAAGGGGAAGAGCCGGCGGCACAAATACTCCTACAACCTCAACCGCAAGCGGCTCTACCGCAGCGCCCGCCGCCGCGCCGCGCCCCGCATCGCCTGGTGAGGGCCGGGGACATGGGAGGCGCGGGCCGAGCGTGGGCTGGGGCAGGGCGAGCGGGGCCCGCTGCACGTGTCGGTGGGGAGGGGGACGCACACTCCCGTGGGACGTGGGGTACAGCCGTGATGTCGCTTGTCCCCTCGCAGCTCGCACATCCGCCATGCCTGGGATCCGAACAAGTCGGTGGCGCAGAACCTGGCCGACATGGGCCTGGCCGAGGACCCCAACAAAGCTCTCCCCATCCCGAAGAAGCTGCTGGTAGGTGTGGACAAAGGGGGTTAAGCGGGGGCTGTTCCTTTGTGAGGGGTGGAGGAGGCTGGGAAAAGCAGCGTGGGGAGCAGCCAGCCTCACAGCACGGGGCAGGTGGCTCTGGATCAGTCTCTGAAGCTGGATGCGTTTCTTATCTTGATCTACGCTTATCTCACCAAGATCCTGGCGTGGGAACGAGCTACAGTGCCACAGAGACATAATGGACTTTAGAACAAATATAAATAACGTTAGTCTATCTCCTGGAACTTGCCTGGGACAGGCGGGCTTGGGAATGCTGTAGCCAAGTTACTCCTGATAACAAAGAAAGGCTCTTTGTGTACAGCAGTGCCAGCCTGGCCCATCTGCATCGGCAGGCAATGTTGCCAGGTGAAAGGTGGTCCCATGAAGTGTCCCACTCAAGGAAAAAAATAAGAGTGACCTTGTTAGCCATTTGTCCCCATTCACACAGCGTTTCTCAGTTGACAGCCTTGCCCACGAGCCCGTTTAATGGCACAAATAAGGCTCTGCTTAAGCCAGCTGGGTTTTCCTGCCCCTTGCAGCCATGTAGAAGCAGCTTGGAGTTCTGAGAGAAATGTGTGCGACACAGCGCTCTTCCAAATGAGCTTTTCTTCAGTTGTCTTTTCTCTGCTATAACTCAGGGAATGGAAGCAGAAAGCGATGGACAGCAGCCAGGAAAGAAAATAGTGCGGAAGCCGTACGTGGTGAATGGTCAGTGTTGCATTTGGGGTTCTCCTTAGCCCCTGTGGGTTATTTTGTCTCCCTGCGCTGTGCCAGGGGAAGGGAAGGGTGTTATTTCTTGTCCAGGCTTGTGGAGGAGCATGTCTTTTCCACAATACTTGTCCCTGCAGCCTCAAGAGGGCTCTTGTCACTGTGAGATGTGCTGTTGTGTGGCCCCAGCGTGACAAGAAGCCATGGCTGCAGTACCCCATGTGTTTTAGCAGTGGGCTGGGCAGCTCTGAGCAGTCATGCTCTACAGCCTGTGCTGGAAGGTTCTGTTTCTCATGGTGTGAGCTGGAAAGGAGCCACAGTGCAGGCTTGGATTCCTGCAGCCCATGGAGGGAACTGTTGTCTTGGCCATTTTCCTGCACCGTCATGCTGGGAAGTGTCCCTGTGTGCACGAGCAGCTGAGCTGTGTGGCTGGAGTTGACTTTGGGGAGAGGCTGGAGATGTCTTAGGTGGTGTTGCTCCCTTCCCCTGCTTCATGCTGCTTCTGTCCTCTGCCTAGAGATGGAATTGGAGGCCAGCCTCCCTGAAAAGAAATCGAACACGCTCTCACGAGACCTCATTGACTACGTGCGGTACATGATCCAGAACCACGGAGAGAACTACAAGGTACGTCCTGGCTGTCCCAGAGCAATTCACTCCTGGATCTTCTGCAGAATGGGAACTGGTAATCTTCTTTGTCCTGGATCCTGTTTTGCAGTCAGCTGATTGTTAAGGGAAAACAACGGTTTGAACCATGTCCAGATCCCTGTCTGAGTCAGGCAGTGATCGCGCTGGTGGGGGTGGGCTGATTTGGTGTTTGCTCTTGGGGCTGCTCCTCTGACTTATCCTCTCCTTTGTCACAGGAAATGGCCCGGGATGAGAAGAACTACTACCAGGATACTCCCAAACAGATTAAGAGAAAGATCAATGTGTACAAGAACTTCTATCCCGAGGAGTACAAGAATTTCATTGCATCCCTCAAACCAGAAAAAATGGACATGCAGTGACTGTCCTTTTTCCTCAGGTTTACCTGCAAGTGCAGACTTGACATGACCATTTTCTGAACTTAAAAAAGCCTCTGGCAACGGAGGAAAGACCTTCATTAGACGGAGATGGTTATAACTAGCCATGAAAGACTCTTTGGCACTGGCACTGACTGTGCTGTGCTGCTCACTTCCTGTGTGGCAGCCAGCACTTCTTGTGCCTTGCTGAAATAAAATACTCTTTCAAGCTGGTGTGAATGTCTTGCTCGTGTACTCTTGCTTGGTGCAGTCCTGCTTTGAAGAGCTGCTGGTGCCAACCCGTGTGACGTTGGCATTGGGCACATGTCACCCTCTGGGTGTGGGCAGCACTTGGACCTTTTCTGATTGCCTTAGGCAGCAGAAGTTGGAGCAGGGCCATGTGCTGCTTCCTTCCTCTGTGAACGGCCTTCCTGCCTGCAGCTTGGGAGACCAGGCTGGGGTGCCTTCCCTGCTGAGGAACTGAAGGGCAGCAGAGCAATCACCCTTTTATTGACCAAAGGAAGAAGCAGCTGTACAAAAGGTGTCACAGCGAGACTGTCTGGCACGTACTTCTCTTCCCTGATGGGCTCCCCAGCTTCCATGATTGTTTCTCCACGACCTAGCACTCTGTGGGCTGACCCTGAGCCTTCTGCCTGCAGACGAGGCTTCCTGCTGTCCCTGAATGTGGCTCTGTCCCCTTCTCCCTGGGGCAATGGAAT
The DNA here is from genome assembly GCA_013400975.1 of Atrichornis clamosus. Classification (NCBI taxonomy): domain Eukaryota; kingdom Metazoa; phylum Chordata; class Aves; order Passeriformes; family Menuridae; genus Atrichornis; species Atrichornis clamosus. Next base: position 27,669 of record WBMZ01015105.1, read on the forward strand.
GGGAGGCAGGAAAGCAAAGGCCTGTCGAGCACAGCTCCTACAAAACAGCCCATCTTCACCCCTGTTGGGGCTGTGCAGGACTGCCCTATACCTGCCTTCATCTCTCCTAAACAGGGTTTTAAATACAGGATTGGAGGAATTGAGAGCTGTGCCCAGCCCCGAGGAGGGACAGCTTGCACTGTTCCCACTGATGTGTGCTGTACTGGCACAGCTGTGCCAGCAGTAACTCTGATTTTCCAGGAAAGAGAATCCAGCTCCTTGGTGGGTACTGTCAGAGCCAGCAGGTGGGAGGGCTACCTTGCTTGTTCAGCACCATTCTTTTAATATCCTGCAGGGCTGCTGTGAAGGTATGGGGCCCTGGGAAGCATGTTCCTGCTCAGCAGGAGATAAGAACCATGCTTGTGGCCTCCACCCCAAGGGAGATTCCATTCTTCCCTGAACTGCGGGAGGCGGCTCCTCTCTCCCCATCGCAGACAGCAGAGCCCACTGCTCGTGTTCCCCAAAGGCTCAACCTCAAACCTCGTGGGGTGCAAATCTGAGCTCCAGGATCTCTGTTAATCCTACCCAGTGGCACGACGCAGCACTGCCACGGGCCAGGGGGTTCCCTGAGCCGCCGTGCCCGGCCTCGCAGCGCTGAGGGCAGGGCAAGACACGACTCCCGCCCGGCCACCGGGGCCGTGGGTACGCGCTGGGCCTCGGCCTCGGCCCCGGCCTTCTCCCCCGAACTACACCTCCCAGCGTGCCCCGCGCACAATTACCACACCTCGCGAGGTCTCCGGCCTATAAGAGCTCCCCCTCAAGCACGTCTTGCCTCCGGCTGTGGCGAGCCCCGGAGCCTGTGCCATGGCAGCCCTGGGCCCGGCCCTGCCGCCCCTCGCTGAGCCGCGCTGAACCCCCGCCATGAGCTCTCGGCAGCCCGACGCTCCCGGTAAGGTTCCCCCCGTGCTCCTCGCCGGCCTCGGTCGGCCGCGGCGGCGGACGCTGAGCGCTGCGCTCTCCCCGCAGCGCTGGAGCCGGGCGGCGGGGCCCGCTCGGGCAGGATGTCGCTGCCTCTCGGCGTCCCGCGCCGCGCCTTCAGCTATGATGATGCCCTGGAGGACACGGCGCCCATGACGCCGCCGCCCGCCGACCTGTGCGCCAGCGTCCTCTGGAAGCAGCCGGTCATCCCCGAGCGCAAGTACCAGGAGCTCTCGAAGGTACGGGCCCGGCGGTGCCCTGGCTCCGGCATGTTCCCGGGTATCCCCGCAGCTCTAGCACCTCTCTCCTGGCATCTTCCTTCTCCCTAGCATCCCTCTTTCCTGGGAAACACTCTTTTCCTGGCACTCCTCCTGCCTGGCTGGCGCTGCCCCCCCGCCCTCGCAGCAGGACCCTCGGGAGGGGCTGGGGACAAAGCTGTGCATTACTGCCTGGCCCTGCCCTGGTCACACCGAGGTGTGGTTGGGACAGACGTATGCTAAGCATCTCCTCGGTGTTTGTGGATAAAAAACCCCCCAGCAACCAGGTGTCATTAAACTAGAGTATAAGAGTGAGTTTAGGTTGCATGTAAATTCTTTGCGATAAAGGTGAGGCACAGTTTGCACAGAGAAGCTGTGGCTGCCCCATCTCTGGAAGTGTTTAAAGCCAGGTTGAAGGGAGCTCTGAGCAATCTGCTCTAGTGAAATGTGTCCCCCCCACCATGACAGGGGATGATCTTTAAGATGCCTTCCAACCCAAACCATTCTGGGATTCTATGCTTTCAGTGCAAAAACACCCCTTTTAAATTTATAGGCTGTTTCCTAAGTTTGAAGTCAAGTTAAATGTTGTTAAATGGAAGTATGTAACTCTGAATCCCTTTGAGCTTAACCTCTACTTTATACTGCCTTTTGTTTTAAACAATCTCTTGTGGAAGGCAACCCAAACTTCTGGTTTGGTACAAAAAGTCAACTCTCCAGTCAGGGAACTGCTGTTTTAGGAGGAAGTAGTCTATTTCATGGAATTGCTTGCTTTCTAGCATTTATTTTCTGTTTCTTTGCTGATGTCTTTTGTTCAGTGGTAGAGCTGTGACCACTTGATACACTGAGCATGAAACCCACAAGGAATGAGTGGGGAAAACAAGTTATTCACACCAGGCTCTGCTCTGTCACTGCCATTCTCTGAACAGCTGGTGCTTGAGCTGCCCGTGGAAGGTGCTCTTGGTGCTTTTGCCCAGTTGACCTTGAAGTCCAGTTTGCATTTAGGAGAAGAACAGATTTCTTTCTTGTTGACCTTTTTTGTACTTGGACTAACAACTTGTTGGCTCTGAGCCTGGTAGGTTTTCAAATGTTGGATGCAAGTTGCTTGTTCATTGCTACAAATTCTGAGGTTCAGGCTCTGAATGTTCCTGGGCTGGAGTGAGCACGGTGTAGGGATTTCACCTACGGGATGAAGGCTTAGAGAAGCGTGGCCTTGTCTCATTTGTATAGTTAGAGATGTGTCCTGGCCGGGTGCTGAGATACTTTTCCATCTCAAACTGTCCCCTGCTGCTTCCCCACAGGATGAGGAGGGCGATGCCGACATGAAGCCTGTCATAACTCCTTCATCGTCCACTGAGAGTGTGAACAAGGTGCCTGTGGTGAAGGCCAAGGCCACTCACATCATCATGAACTCCCTCATCACAAGTAAGAACTTGCCTCTCATGAGGGGGGAGGGCACAGAGGGTGCTCCAGCTTGGTGGTGCCTCAGGGTAGTTCCTGGAGAGCTCTTGGGTTCAGACTGACTCTGCTTTGATGCTGTGTGAGTTGTTGTTTTTTTTTTTTTTAAGGATGCTTCTAGAAGGAGGCAGGGAACTGGGGAATAGGCCACACGTGGTGCTTCTGTGTTTCCAGGGGCTGGCAGTGGGTGATGGGGGAGGAGTGCAGGGTATGTTGTTTGCTGACAGGACACTGCAGTCTGTGGTGCTGGAGTGCAGAGGCTGCTGCTGCTCTGTTTGCTTATTAACTTGCTCTTTCTGAATGACAGGCAGAGCTCTAACATTAACCCAAGCGGTGAGGAGAGCTGGCACGCTGTGCTAATGGAGCACTTGCTGGCATTTATGGTAGTTGATAGCAGCTGCCTTGATAACAGCAACACTTCAAAAAATAAACCATGATGCTTTAAAATAAAATTGGGTCAGTTATGTTTGCAGAGAGGATGTGCCCTTTTGCAACAAGAGGAATTATTTGTGTGTTAATCTGTCCCTGCTGCCTCTTCTTTCAGCAGCTGGGATCTGAGCTCCATCTCTTCTTCCAAGCAGTGCTTCCAAACACTTCCAGATTTTCAGACAAGCATTTTGGAACCTTTGCACTTATTTCAGTCTTGGCTTAAAAATAACCAGTGCATCAGAAGATAATATCCATAAGTAGGAACTTTCTTCTGGAAAGCAGCTCCTGTTCAAATGATAAATGCTAATCTGTTTAAAACCATGATGGCCTAGAATTGTTCTTGTGCAGTAAGAAGTCAGGAGTCCCAATCTGCACCTCCCGGGAAACAGAGCTCCTCTGGATTTTTCATATCTGCAGTGCACTATCCCTGCAAATAACTTTGACACGGGAAGTGTTGTCTGGTTTAAAGAAGACTTTGGGCTTTTCCAGTAGCCTTTTTGTGCCCTGATTCCTTTTGACATTTTTCCTAGTTCCACTAGGAAATGAACATCTTACACTTATGTTTTGAGAAAGTGCTTATGTTTTTCAGAACTGAAGTTGATATCAGTGTATTAGATGCTGGCTCTGTATCTGGCTGAAATAGCTTTTTACCCAATCTAAAATCACTGGGAGTCTTTAGCACATGATCTGTAAGCCTCTCTTGAATGTAGTGGGCCACTTAAAATGTCCTGTTTCTTGGGTTCTCCTAGATTTATGAAGTTGTGAGTAGGAGTGATGCAGTCTTGGGTGAGGTGGGATTAATTACAGGTGTTGCATTTGTGATATATCTGGTGATTTGGGACAAATCAATGCTCATCTGACTTAGCCCTGCGTGTCAGTGTAGTTTTCAAGTCAAAATGTCTCATCAGCTGCATCTTCCTGTCTCAGCTTGTTACAGTCTGTAGGTATGAATGATGAAAAAAGGGTTTGCATTCAGTTGCTGAAGGTGCCTTTGCAGGAACTGCTTGTGGTGTCATTTTGGTGTGAATTTGTGCTCCTGTGTGTTCCAGAGCAGACTCAGGAGAGCATCCAGCGCTTTGAGCAGCAGGCAGGGCTGAGGGAAGCTGGCTACACCCCCCACAAAGGGCTCACCACTGAGGAGACCAAGTACCACCGAGTGGCTGAGGCAGTCCACGTAAGGCTTGTTTTCCATTGGATTTCTCCATGTAGGATGTGTACTGGTTTAACATTTATTTGGTGTCATAACTTTTGGAGCACGTTGCCAAGACTCTCCTTAAGCTGCTTCCTCTGAAGGCTTTTAGCTCATTGTGTAGAAAGGGTTTCCCTCCTGTATTTTAAAGTTAGCATTAATCTTTGTACGTTTGAAAGGAACTTTTTTTTCCTGAAATCGTGACATTTTGCTGTCATGTCAAACTATGACAGTTATCTTTCCAAGTGGGGACAACCCTACACAATCTAATTTCTTGCTGTACCTTTGAATGGTGCCCTGCAGTTGATTCCTGTAACTGTGTGTCAGAAGAGAACTTTTAAACTGTGCATTTCCAGTGTGGAAGTTACCAGATGGGGTTGGGCTTGCTTCTTACTGAAAACAAAGGTCTTGAATGAACACATTACTGTGAGCAACTGGGCTTATAAAAAAAATCTTGAAGTTGAAATTTAATAGTCAACTCTTCCAGTGTCCTCCCACGAGGTCAAAGTTTCAATAACTGTGTTGGTGAATTGCATTAGTGTGGCTTGAATAGCCACAGGAAACATTACAAGGTACCCTGTGTATTTTGTGTTTGAACTGTAACTGCCCTTCAGGTGACTTCTTCAAAGTTCAGTTTGTACTGTCCAGCTTGTAATAACGTGGTTTGCATATACCCCCTTCCTGTTTATTTTGTGCCCAGGTTCATCTCTGTCCCAGAGCAGTGTTTCCATTCTGTTGTACACAGATTTCTTCACAGAGTCTGGTACTCCTGACTTTGTACCTTCTGTGAGAGCTGGTCTCACCCTTGTTAGAGAACTTGTGGGACTGAAAGCTTTGTTGCTCTGAAAAGTGCTGGCAACAAATGGGTGCTGTGGCATTTAGACCTGTTACCAGGTAGCTGAGCTGAAGGGAGCTCTGCTGCATCCACAACTTCCCTGTGAGTGCTGGTGTTCCTTCCTGTAGCCTGATGGGAACTTCCAAAATGCTTATATTTGGTGTGTAGAGAAGCTTAAGGGGTGTGTGCAGGTATTGTAATACTGGCTATAGCTTTAGGTGAAGTGACACTTGTTCTTTATCACCTGTGATAGAAACAATTGTCTGGCTTTGACAATAAAACTGGGTGTTGTTCCTTAGGTCTTGTATTTAAGCTGTGTTGCTTTTGTTTCTCTTGCCTCTCCTGACAGACCCTAAAAATGCAGAGTGGAGAGACAACAAAGGATGACAAACAGAATTCTTCTGCTCAGTCCACTCCAAGCAGCACCCCCCACTCCTCTCCTAGACATAAAAACAGGTACTCTGATCCTGGCAGGCCGCTGCCTCCTTTGGTTTCCCATGGGCTGCTGAGGTGGGAGCTGCTACAAATCACCTTCTTATCCAGTGAGGGACTGTACAGGGTGAACCTTAGAGCCTGCTGAGGATTTATGTTGGATAGATCCAAATGTTGGAAGCCTGTGGAACTTGAGCATGTTTGTTATCCTGGGTGGTAACAAACCTATTAAGATTGCTTAAATTGCCCCTGTTAACTACATGGAAAGGTCCTGCCATAGGGGGGTCACTTGAAGTATTTATTCTCATGTTTTATACATCTCAAATGATTTATTTTCCTTAGGGGTTGGTTTAGTCAGGGATCCTCTACTTCTATCGCTGGCTCAGACTTTGCTATGGAAGGTGGTGGGGACAGATTGCCATCTGAAAGATGGAGCTTTTTTGGACCCAGAGCCATCCAGAAATCCACCAATGATTCAGGTATGTCCTTGAAAATCTGCCTTGCAAGAGCAAGGGGGCAGCTGTCACACAACAGACTTGCTGGCTCTTTCTGGAGTCTTATGCTGCTTGCCTTGTTACTCTCCAGGACCACCTTGGGAATGTGTGCTAGTCATGTAATTTCTGTGCCTAAATATAGAGCAGTTGGGTAAAACCTATGCAAGGATCTGGAAGTAGAAATAACTTGCACTGAGCTGCAGTGGAAGGGCAGGGTGTGAAGGTGACAGCTTTTTACTCTGCTTTCTCTGATGTGTGATGCAGCCAGGACTGGAAGTGCCAGCCCTTGATGTGGAATAGGCTTTACAAGACATGAAGCTGCTGGAATTTGCATAGGCTTTCTGTGGTGTTGAGTGTCAGTGATACTGCACACTCCTGGCAGCAGTAGGAAAAGGGCTTGACTGGTTTTCCTGGCTTTTACTGTGGGGTTTTTTTTTTCATCAGGAGGATTTACCATTCAGTCCTATAAGGGTGCCCAGAAGCCATCCCCCATGGAGCTGATGCGTGCTCAGGCTACGAGGATGCCAGAGGATCCAGTCACCTTCAAGCCACCCAAAATGGACATTCCAGGCACAGATGGCAGGAAACAATCTCCACGTTCCCACAATATCAAACCTCGGGATCTGAACGTGCTCACTCCCACTGGGTTCTAGAGGAATGCCTCCAGTGTCTTTAGCAGGCTACAGGGTGTTTTAGGCTCTGCTTCCGTGTCCCGTGTGCTGCAGTAAAATAGGAAAGTCTCCCTTTCCAGCTCTTCAGCTCAGAAAAGGAAACAGTTGTGATTGTCCTGCTAAAGCCAGTCTTGGAAAAACTCCTGTACCAGTCCTAAACCAATGTAAACCATCCTGTCTGCTGCACTACACTGGTTTGGGCTGCCAGGCTGCTCTGGATGTGCCTCCTGGTACACCACACCACAGTGAAACCCTGAACCATGGTTTTTATGGGTCAGGACTCCATGTGGTGTGTGGCTTGTCTGCCTGGAGTCTGGTTGTCTTGTCCTGCTCAATGCTGAAGGACCCACAGGAGGACTGGTTCTGTCAGAGCTCAAGCAGGAAATGATGGAAGCAAGCAAGGACTGAAAACTGGACCATTAACTGTCAGAAGGAAGTTGGGGAATGTGGTGGGTCAGTTTAAATGTGGCACTCCCTTACTGTCCAGTGTGACCAAGTAGTTCACACCTATTTCTTCTTTTTTCTTGGAATGTTTTTAAAGGAAAAGTGGACCAGTGACCATTCTAAAATGCTGTCATTGGAAAATCAGGGAGCAGAATCTAATGGAGCTTGGAAGTAATGAGGAAGAATTCCTTTTCTTCCAACTCTTCATGTTCCTTTAAGAAGGTGGAAATGACCAAAGCTGGTGTGGCTTGAACCAAGTAATCCTCCTCTTCTTTCTGCAAAACAGCACTGTCCTGCCTTCTAGACAGCAGATTTGCAGGTATTCTGGTACTCTGGGTGCTGCTTGATTTGTTTTTGGGTTTTTTTTTCCCCCCTAGAATCATGTAGGAGTGTATTAGACACCAGAAACACTTCTCAGATATAGCGTATTTTGTTTTATCAGCATTAAATCTATTCTGCAGGGCTGGGGGAGGACTGAGGGCAGATCAAGGCTAACTGTTCCTTCCTGCTAAGGTACAGCTGGATATGATATGTGGCCTAGTCAGAACCAGTTCTGGGAACAGCTAAACACTGCTTTCACGGAAAGTGGAAGGAATTCCTGGCTACCCTCTAATCCCTTAAGCATGATAGGCAGCATTGCTCTGTAATTCTCACGTGTGCTGTGGCAAATGGATCTCCTCAGGTCTCCTCTTGATGTCGTGACTGTTTCAGAGTCCCTTGGCCAGCAGCAGCCTTGCACCTGGAGCTGGAAGCTCCTCTGTTGCCAGGACATTTTACAGAGGTTACTTAGCAGCTGGTAACTCCTGAGCTCTGGGGTTTCTGCCTTCTTAAACCAAACATTCCTCCCGGAGGGTGAGGTGGGGTTGGCTGCCTTGGCTGGCTGCTGCCCCTCTGAAGCAGCACGTTTTGTAGCACTGCTTTCTCTCAAGCTTCGGCAGCACTGCCAGTGATGTGTTGTGTGAAAATCCCCACCCAACCCAGCAGTTCTGTCACCACTCATTTGCACCTTGGCAATCAGGCTCTCATTTGACATTAATTTATTTGTTGTCTGTGTTCACGTCTCCTAATGTGTATGTTTGTTTTGTTTGTTACAGGAAAATAAAATCCTTGTGAATGGAGGTCCGTGCTGTGTGTTGGTGCTGGCAGAGCATCTCTGAGAGAAATGTGGGGCTGTCCAGTGAGTGTGGGCTCCAGGTTTTGCTGGATCAAGCTCTGGCAGCACCTCACTAGGGTGAAATACTTGCTCACAAACTCCCCTTTGACAGAGAGACTGGGTTTAAAGCCAGGCTCAGTTCCATCTTAGGGCTTATGCAGATGAAACTAAACATGAAGTCTTTGTGTTTCCTTAAGCAGTTCAAATTCTTCATGTTCCTGGATTATGTCTCTTGTTGCCTGTGTTTGCACCTGTACTGTGGAGGTCGGCACAGGTGTGGGAGCCAGACTGGTATTTCCTTAGAGGTGCCCAGTTCCCAGTGTGTCTCTCCCTGCTTTGCCTTTTGGAAAGTTGTGGTTTGGGTGCTGTTGTAGTTTTTGCAGCTGCCCTTTAAAGTACTGCTGATGGAGCACATGGTTCACCTGGGCTGAGGGTGTCTGAGCTGAATGCTGATGTTCCCTGTGCTCCTGGAATATTAGCTGAGCTGAAAGTCACGGAATAGATCCAGGTACTGAGGTACAGGCTGCTGCTGTGTGTCCTAATTACACAGGATAGATCTCATAGATTGGGAAGGCTGGGGTTAAAGCATGACCTTGTGGTGTGAGCTGACAGAACCCTGCACTTTCTTTGAGCTGGCACCAAGACAAAAGGGTCTCAGCAAATACAAAAATAATTTATTTTTTTTAAAGTGTACAATGTGCCTTGTAAAACTGTAGAATGAGGCAAATTTGAAAGGAAATTCTGAAACCATGTAAACCAAACATCTTTCCAAAGAAATATGTAAACCAACCCCCGTGATGTTGAGACTTGCAGCATGAGATGGGGATCTTGAGGGGGCTTTATATTTGGAACATGAAGTTTTATCCCCCCTGCTGCAGTGGTTGTCTCCATCAGGTAGTAGTGACAATGAAGAACAACTGCTGCAGCATGTCCAGTTTCTCCTGGATTTGTGGGGGAAAAGGCTGCCCCAGGGCCTTCTGCATTCGGCTGATGAAGTCCTTCATCTTCAGCTGAATGTCCAGGTGGCTGATGTCATCACTGTCCTGGAGCCTGGGCCTGGCTTTCTGAATGATCAAGTCCATCCGGTCACTGAGGGAGCTCCGCAGGTGCTCTGCAAGAGGAAATGCTGGTGGGCAGAGGCAACACCCAGCCTGAGCTGCTGGGGTGGATCCCAGTGTGCCACAGGCAGTGCTGGGAACAGGGCTGGTCCTCTTGCCGTTATCCTTGATGGTTCTGCACTAGACTTGGGAAGAAGGAACTGGCCCCTTCTGGAGCGCAGTCTGCACATGGACAGAGCCCAAGGAATGGGGAATGGGCAAGGCTTGTAGAAGCCTCTTCTGTGTGAGTGGCAGAATGGGCAGCTGCAAAGGAGTCTCCACAGGGCCCGGCAACAGTGATTGTCTGGGGCTTCAGGGAGAGTGAGACTTTGCACATGTGATGGATTCCTCTGCATTCTTTCATGAGAGCCTTAACCCTGGGCTAAAAGCAGCTGAAGATGGGAAAAGACTTTAGGCAGTTTCTGGTAAAATTACTTTAGGGAGTTTTACGGAGTGTTTTGTGACTGTGCCACCCTCTGGGGGTCAGAAGTGCTGCTCTTCTCATGGCTGCTGTGGGTGGTGCTCCCTGCCCAGTTTACCAAGTGCTGAAAGTGTCTTGGCTTTACCAAAAAGTGTCCAAAGGAGGGCTATGGAGATAGTGAGGGGTCTAGAGGGGAAGCCATGTGAGGAGTGGCTGAGGTCACTTGGTGTGTTCAGCCTGGAAGAGACTGAGATCAGACCTCACCAGGGGCTACAGCTTCCTCAGGAGGGGCACCTCCAATCTCTGCCCTCTGTGACCAGAGACAGGACCCGAGGGAAGAGCTGGAGCTGTGTCAAGGGAGGTTTAGGCTGGAGATCAGGAAAAGGTTCTTCCCCCAAGGGGTGTTCGGGCACTGAACAGGCTCCCCAGGGAATGGTCACAGCTCCAAGGCTGCCAGAGCTCCAGGAATGTTTGGACACCACTCTCAGGCTCGGGGGGGGGATTGCAGGGGTGTTTTTGCAGGGCCAGGAGTTGAACTTGATCCTTGTGGGTCCCTTCCAACTCAGGATAGTCTATGATTGCTTTGCTTTCTGCTTTTTCTCCTAAACCACCCTATAATTCCACCCAGTGTGTAGAAACTTAGACAACAGTGGGTACAAAGCACCCTCTTGTGTAGTTTCCAGTGCTGGGAAGTGTTTGCTTCCTTTAGGAAGAATGGTATTTTGTAGGGGCCTAACCTAGCAAAGCAAGCTGGGTGCTCTGATTGATGCAGCATCACTTCTTTGACTGCTGGGAATAGTAACTAGCATGGATGGAGGCACATTCTTATTTTAAGACTGAGTGGCCATGAGTTCAAGAGTGATGAAAAGACGGAAGAGGAATTTGGCTGTTCTACTGAGCCTCTTGATAGAATTTTGTTAGGGTCAGAACAAGCAGCTGCTTACCCAGTTTTACACTTTGGTAACTCATCAGCAGCAAACTCAAGTACTGCAGCATCTCATCCCACCTTTGCCATGTTGCTGTTTCATCCTATGACGAGAGACAGTATTTGGTTATTAGAAGTTTTCCCAGAGGAAAACAAGGCAAAGGAGAGGTTGTACTGGATACCTGGAACTGTGGCAGCACAGAGGAGTGGCTCAGGAAATACAGGATCTTTTCCAGAGACATGGATGAGGTTGTGGGCACATCACAACTATGCTGGAACAACAGCTCTAACAGTCTGCAGCGCAGGAGCTGGCTCTCCATCGTGTTTAATAAAGCTTCTCTGGAAGACAAAAGGAATTTATTTTGGGAGAGACAGCACAGCCTGACCAGAGACAATTTCTCCAGCATGTTCCTGCTGTGCTGCTGACCCGGTGCAGACGTGGGGTGACTTGAGGGGCTGCCCAGCCATGCCGTGGAAGGAAGACCACCAGATGTGAGAAACCTTTGTTGCTCAACTTGGCCATGACCATGTTTTCATCCTCAGGTGTGACCTGTGGCAGATGGAGGTTGGTACAGTCTATAAAGCAAACAGAGCTGCTTCACTTCACCCTGTCCAGCAGCCAGTGTGGCAGTGGCCCATTCCTGCTGATTTGCAGGGAGCACAGCCAAGCAAAGGTGGTGTGGGGACAGATCTATATCTGTCTTGGGCAAAGTGACAGCATGGTTAGAGTCAGTTTGGCTTGGTTAGACCCAGTGCATGCACAGAGTTCTGCTGCAGGGGTGTGAAGGGCTGCCTGCTGGGCATTGCAAACACGGGCTTGAAATGCCTGTGGGTCTAGTGGTCTCATATTTACACCAGAGCAGGTCAGGCCCTTATGCTTTAGCTTCAGATACTGCATTTCTTAGAGAAGCAAACAAAAGGGTGCCAAGGCAGAGCTGTAGGAACTGCATCGTATTTCTGATTACCATGGGAATCAGTGATGTGTTTGTCAGTGCTTGACTATGCTGATGCACAGTGCTGCTTTTCAGACCTCCTTTACAGTTTTGAGGTCACACAACTTTAACAAGTGGGAGAATCAACTGCTCTCAGCAACACACCACTGGAGTAGATGTGTTCAGCTGCTGATGTTGTATCTCCATGGGAGACAACCATGCTCTTGCTGGCTGGCTTGTCTTTCTACACCCTGTATAACTTTATGAATCCAGACTTGGATGTAAATTGGGAATAAGACCATTGCTCACACAGGCAAATGCTGCCTTGCATGTGCTTGTCTCACCTTTGGCTTCTCAGAGGGATATTCAGCATAAACAGGAACATGTCATCTGCAATCTTACGGGAGCTGCAGGTGGGAGATCTGTCCACTTCCACTGCGATGGACAACATCCGCTGGAGCAGGAGTATCACCCTGGGTTAGAGGGACAGTAAGCATAGGGAAACTGATCCTCAGTTTGCCAAGCAAAGCCTTGGGGATGGCCCCCTAGTTCAGCCTCATGCAGTGAGGGACATGGGAATACAGCAGGCCAGGTTTGGAGTCTCTTGGTGGCTTTTGAATCTGATGCTCTTGCAAGCCGAGCTAATCCCCAGATCGACCCTTGGGAGGTCTCAGTGGCTCTCCCGAGTATTGGTGGAGCAGCCTGAGCTGTGGGCCAAGAGCTCCAGCCTTATACTACATGCAAGAGGATGACACTGAGCCAGTTTTCTACCAGGAGAGAGCCTTTTGCTCACCAAGTCCTTGTCTAACCCAAAGAACCAGCAAAGATGGTTACAGGTACAGCATGGCTTCCCTGAACTGACAAGGAGAGAAAGACTCTGGCTTCTGCCTGACTTGGGCTCATGATAATGTCAGCAGGGAGTTAGGACTTTTGGGGCTTACTTTTGGGCAAAGAAAGCTGTTGGAGTCTGGTCAGTGCTGGCCAGCCTTGGTGCAGAGGAGCTGTGTTCAGCTCTGGCTTCTTGCAGCTGCTGCTGGGGCTGGGAGAACCCGACTCCTGTAACTGCTGCCACCAACCACTTGACCACTTCCCTGGGACAGAGACAAGAATTTTAGTGGGGATGTGCCTCGTTTTGCTGTGTTCTGACCTCTAGATCCACTTGGAGCTTGAGGAAGGACCCTGAGAATGAAGGGTATGTCCCACCCACTTGCACAGGTGAGGGAGTAGCTCTGTTGAGGGGCTCAAAGGCGCTCTCTTGATTTGTACAGTTGCCTACAGGACTGCCTCCTTCTCAGTTCTGTTCTGAGCAATGCACACCTGACTTCATTCCTGGGAAAAGCCTGTTAGGTTGTGGCTGCAAACGCCTTGCATTATCTCTGTGGTTTGCTTTTGTAAATCTCCTCGTAGCCCTTATAGTTCACCCTACACCTCCCTTTGTCTCCTGAGTTTGCTTCTTAGGAAGTCTGAAAGTCCAACCTGGAAATCTCAACAAGTGTTCCCTGAGCCCCTGCCTCTGAGCTTCTGAACAGGAAGGAGGAAGTGTCCCTTACTTGACATTGTTGAAGCATGAGTCACATGAAAGCACTTTCTTGGCAATCGACTTCTGCAGCAGCTGTGACCTCAGATTGTGCTCCAAGTCATCCTCCAGGGTCTGCACCATGTACTGCAGGAAAAAGAGCCGGCCGGGGGGCTTCTCCTGGGGGGCAGATGGAGAGCACATGAGCCTGGTGGGGCCACAGGGCAAGGAACAGCAGGGAATTTGGCTGTCTTGGGAGTGGACTGATGCACAATTGAGTAGCTCCAGGTGGAGCTGCCTGGCTCAGGCAATGCCCGGGGAGGCCTTTGGGCAATGCTCGCCCTCAAGCAGCATGTGCTGGATGATCCCTGCCCAAGGTGCCACACACGGTGCCAAGTACCTGGTCCTCCATGATGAATTTCAGCAGCGTCCAGTCCCATCCCACTGTGGTGACGTTGGCTGGATGGAGCCTGTAAGGACAGCTCTGTCCATTTGTGCTGAAGTGCCTGACCATCTGTCTGGAGGCACAGCAGCCCCTGGCCCTTCCCCGGACACTCCCAGCCCCACTTGCTCAAGGGCCTGCCGTGCCTTCTCCTCCATCTTTGCCTGCACTCTTTCTCTTCCCCTGACCACATTCCTTTTTTGCACCTGACAGGGGCTGTACTCCATGGAGATGCCCAGGACTCCTGTGCCTGTGGCCTCACAAAACATTGTGCCTCTCTGTGGGAAGCCTGAGGACTGTGGGGGAACTGCTCCAGCCACTGCCGTGTCACAGCAGTGAAGAATGAGACCTGCACTTCAGGGCAAGGCAAACACACTTCTGTGCCCCCAAGGGCTCCTTGGTGTCATGGGCTGTCCCTGACCCACCCTCAGAGAGCCCAGAGAGCCTGTGTTGACAGGAGGATTATCCTGGACTATAGAGGAAGTCACTCCCTGTTCTGTGGGTGAGTACCATGGAGAATAACCTTTATTTTGGGCAGACCCCTGGGAGCACCTAGCCAGCCCCAGGCCACCAGGACGAGGGAAACACATACCTTTGGATCTTCATCAGTAGCATGTAGATGTCCTTCAGGACCTCCCCTTCATGGGTGTCCAACAGGATCTGTCTGATCAGGTAACAGATGATTTCTCTGGGGGGACAGTGCTGGCAGGAGATGAACTCGTTCAGGAAGTACAAGGTGCCCTCCAGGCTGTTCTCCTCTATGGTGGTGTGCACCATGCTCAGCTTCCCGCTGGGGATGAGCCCAGGCTTCTGCTGTGTACAAGGCAAGGCAATGGGTGAAGGCTCCCCTGACACAGAGGAACCCAGCTGTGATGTGGGGCCCCCTGTGAAGGGAACTGCAATAACCAGAGCCCCCAACTGCCTGGCCAAGCTTCTCCCAAAGGGCAAGGGGAGCAGGGGCTGCCCATGCTCCATACTTTACTGCAGAGGCTGCTCCAAACCCTGTTTACCTGCTGTGTTTCCCTGTTGAGTGCTATGCCTTGGAGGAAGAGGTGCTGGACTCCACTTCTGAAATTGTGCAGTTTGTCCAGCCAGGCCTTGCTGTCAGCATCAGTCCTGGCTGGGGTGGCTTGTTGGATTGGTTGGTGTGGTAGAAAGTCACTTGATTCCAGGAAAGACCCTTGGGCCTTCCCTGGTGTTGTGGGAATGGTTGGGGCAGGGCTCAGCCTTGGGGGCCTTTCCTGGCAGAGCTGGGGAGGCTCTTCGTCTGGGCCAGCAGCTCTCCAGCTGCTGTTGCTGTCCAGGCTGGGGGGGGACAGGGACAGCATGTCTGAGTCCAGCTGTGAGTCCAAGTCACTGTTAAAGGTGGTAGTGCTGTGGTCCTGCTCTGAGCTCCAGGAGCTGTGGCAGCTGGAGGCAGGAGAGAGGCAGCCCCAGTTCTCCATGATTTCTTCCATGTCCGTGGTGGCACTGGGCTTCACAGGAGTGCTGTGCCAGGCTGGTGCAGGGCTTGGCTCTGCCACTGCCTCTGTTTCTTCTGTGGTGGAGTAGAGTTGGGGATAGGACACGAGTGCTGCTGGGGCAGCAGGTGCATTCCTGGAGTCCTGGACAGCACCATGGGTGGAATGGAGAGGGCTGTACATGTCCTCAGTCAGGTCGATGATGGCAAGGCTGCTCGACGGTGTTGGGTCTGTGTTTGTGTCCTCAGAGGTCAGATCGATGATCTCCTGTGGGGACAGAGGAGCAGGTCACTGTCCTACTTTGCCAGGAACCCTTGCTATGGTGGCACTGTAGCCCCAGTCCACGAGGGAAAAGGGTGTACCAGCCCAGGAGGAGAAACCAGGGGCAAAGACCCCAATGCCTGTCTGAGGGGGCCTGTGGCCCTGACTTCTGGGATCAGCTTCCCCTGGCAGCACAGCTGAGCCTAAGCCCAACCCAGGCTCTTCTCCTCTTCTACCCCCAGGGCTCATGGCTTGGGCCAGAGCAGGCCTGGCTGCCTGCTCAGCTCGTTCCACGACAGGGAATGCCAGTCCTGCTGGGATGCCCAGGAAGGGCAAGGCAAGTGCAGTGAGCTCTCCTGTCCCCAGGCACTGGCAGAATAGCACAGGATCCAAACCCTGGCACCCCTTCTGTGGCATGACCCCACCCACACTGGGGGACAGGAGCAACAGGAAACAGAGGTGCCTTTTTAACTGTGGCACCAATCTGGAGCTACAGCAGCCCCAGGACTTTGGGACTCCCATCTAGGCCTCGTTGGGTGATGCAGGGTCTGAGGGACAGCACAAGCAGGCAGGGGAAGGCAGCTGTGTCTGCACCAGCAGCAGGCAGGACACAGCACTCCCCCAGATCTTGGTGTGCCCAGGAGGGATCAGAGCCTATTTGCTCTGGGGAAAAAGTCATCCTCAGCATCTCAAAGCAGGGAACACGTTTAGCAGAAGATTTAAATCTATTTTTTCCCCGACTCAGACCTGCTGCCTTCCCCACGGAGGTGGCAAAGCCCAGCGGACTGCGGCACGCAGGACTTGCTGCGGAGGGCGAGAGGTGCGGGGCTCCAGCTGCCTCAGGACCCGGGACAGTGGTGCGGGACCAGGGACAGACCGTTCCCCGGCCCGGGGCTGAGCCTCGTGTTCGGAACCGCCGCCGCACGGGATCATCGTCCCGCACCCGCCCGCGGGGCAGGGCAGGGGAGAGGAACGGCAACCACCCCACCACATCCCGCGGCCAGGAGCTGAGCCCTGCAGGCCTGGACCCTCCTCGGGGTACAGCGAGGGCACCGTGACACTCCATGGCGCGCACCGGGGTCTTTCTCAGGGTACGTGGCCAAGGAGGGTGGACCCCTGCGGGGGGCACGCTTGCGGAGCGGGGGCTCTGCTGGCGGGAGGCAGCCGCGGGGACGCGAACCCGCCAGGGGAAAAGATGGGAGATTCCTGGAGATGCGGCTGGGGCGGGGCGGGGCAGGACGGGGTCGAAGGGTCCCTGGCAACACACGCCCACCCCTCCACTGCCCCCTAGGCTTCTTGTCCGTGCGCGGCTCCCGTCCCCGCCCGCTATGGAAGCGTCACCATCTTTGTGTGGGGCAGCGACGCCGCGCCCGGCGGGAGCCCCGGACTCACGGCGGGGGCGGGCAGGGAGCGGCGGGAGCGGCAGGGCCGGGGCGGCGGAGAGTGGGCGCCCTCCGAGTCCGAGTCGCTGACGAAGACCACACCGTCGTCCATCTCGGCGGCGGGCGGCGGCTCCGCCCCGCCGGTGGGGCCGCGCCGGGCGC
>WBMZ01015106.1:0-10830 GCA_013400975.1 Atrichornis clamosus
CCGGCCCCGGCCCCGGCCCCATCCGCAGCTATAAATACCCAGCACCGGATTAAGCCAAGTAGGACGCGGTGAGGGCGCTTGGAGGAGGAGGCAGGAGGCCGCGGTGAGGGGCTGCGCTGTGTGACCTGGGCCTCCCCTCCCTGTATCCCAGTGCCAGGTGAGTCCCTGCATCCCTCCAGGATGAAGCTGAAGAAGCAGGTGACAGTGTGTGGAGCTGCCATCTTCTGTGTGGCTGTCTTCTCCCTCTACTTGATGCTGGACCGGGTACAGCACGACCCTGCACGACACCAGAGTGGGGGCAACTTCCCCAGGGTGAGTTTGGAGGCTCTGGGGTGTGCTACAGGGGTCATGAGATGGCAAACAGGATTGCCAGGGAAATTCATGGGGAGCCAGCCCTGGTCTCTAGCCATTCAGCTGCCAGGTCCAAGGCTGGCTCCCTACAGCTATGCGTGGCCTCCTGCTCCTCATTGTGGCCTCTGTGCCCCCAGAGCCAGATCTCGGTGCTACAGAACCGTATTGAACAGCTGGAGCAGCTGCTGGAGGAGAACCATGAGATCATCAGCCACATCAAGGACTCGGTGCTGGAGCTGACAGCCCATGCAGAGGGGCAGCCAGCATTGCCCCATCACCCTCCGAATGGCTCCTGGGTGCTGCCCCCCGAGAGTCGCCCGAGTTTCCTCTCCGTGTCCCCGCAGGACTGCCAGTTCGCCCTGGGGGGCAAGGGTCAGAGCCCGGACCTGCAGGTGAGGGGCTCATTGCTCTGCTAGCGTGAGGGGTCCATACCTGGGAGTTCCTGGGGTCCTGGCTCTACTCTTTCATGGGTCTCTCAGCCCTGTCTCCTACCCACAGATGCTGGCTGTGTACTCCTTGCTGCCCTTTGACAACCAGGATGGTGGTGTCTGGAAGCAGGGCTTCGACATCACTTATGAGCCCAATGAGTGGGACACAGAGCCTCTGCAAGTGTTTGTGGTGCCACACTCCCACAATGACCCAGGTGAGAAGCAGGGGAGCGGTAAGGTTGGCCCAGCCCCTGCTAACCCCATGGTGCTGGCAGGGAAGGGCTGGGCGCCCCACAGTGACCCCCACCTGTGCTACCAGGCTGGATCAAGACCTTCGACAAGTACTACTATGACCAGACACAGCACATCCTCAACAGCATGGTGCTGAAGATGCAAGAGGACCCACGCCGGCGCTTCATCTGGTCCGAGATCTCCTTCTTTTCCAAGTGGTGGGACAACATCAGTGCCCAGAAGCGGGCTGCAGTGCGCAGGTAGGGCTGCCCATCTGGCCCCACTGCCCATTTGGCCTGCAGGCAGGCTGAGATTATGGGGTGCATGAGGGAAAGACTCTGGGGACTGGAAGGCCATGGGCCCCTCACTGCTCATCATGGGATGTCCTGGAACTGCCAGCAGCCTCCCAAGTACCACAGGATGTCAGAGCCACTGCACTGTGAGGTGAAAGCTGGGAGAGGCAGATCTTGCTCTGAGTTGCTCCCTGTGCTCACTGGGCTGGAAAACTTGTGTGCAAGGCCCAGGGCACCCTTGGAGGCATGCGAGACCTGGAGAGTGGGATTGCATGGTGAGATAGGGCCCCCTTGTCTGCCCTCTGCCCCGAGAGCGTTGGGGATGGAGGACACAGTGGAGGATGTTGTCCTGTGTGGGAATGGGCTCTGTCTGGCATTGGGCTGTGGAGGGATGACTCTATGTGGGGACAGCGTGACAAGTCGGGAATGGCAGCTGTGGCTGTGGGGGCTGCGGGTAGGCCCCGATGGCTGAAGGCAGGGGACCCTGCCATGGACATGTGGCTCGTGCAGGGTTCTGGTCACATCTCGGGTGTCCCCCTACAGGCTGGTGGGCAATGGGCAGCTGGAGATGGTGACGGGCGGCTGGGTGATGCCTGATGAGGCTAATTCCCACTACTTCGCCATGATTGACCAGCTGATAGAGGGGCACCAGTGGCTGGAGAAGAATATCGGTGAGAGTGGGGCAGATGATGGCAGGGGCCTGATGCACTGCACGCATGCTGGCCCTGGCAGGACTCTCTTCGCGGGAGGTGCTGCTGGCCCAGCGCGGGGCTGACAGGTGTCTGTGCCCCCAGGTGTAACACCTCGGTCAGGCTGGGCTGTGGACCCCTTTGGGTACAGTTCCACCATGCCCTACCTGCTGAAGCGCTCCAACCTGACAGGCATGCTCATCCAGCGCGTGCACTATGCCATCAAGAAGCACTTTGCTGCCACCCAGAACCTGGAGTTCATGTGGAGACAGACGTGGGGTAAGGCGCTGCTGGGAGGGGACCGCAGAGGAGGTCCTGTGGGGCAGGTGGTAGCGGAGTGGCTACCAGTTGCTTTTCTGCGCAGATGAGCCAAGCACTGGGACGCGATGGCTCTGCCCTGTGGAACAGCCCAAGGGTGACTCCTCATCTGTCCCTGTGCCCAGCAGTACACTAGGGGAGGCTGCTGTGCCCTCTGGGCTCCCAGCTCTGCTATGTCAGACAGCTGTCCTTGGGCCCTCTGCTTGGGGACAGGCAAGGGAGAGGCAATTGCTGGTGCTCACCTGACCTTGGTCCCACAGATCCAGATGCCAGCACCGACATTTTCTGCCACATGATGCCCTTCTACAGCTATGATGTGCCCCACACCTGTGGGCCAGACCCAAAGATCTGCTGCCAGTTTGACTTCAAGCGCTTGCCTGGAGGCCGGATCAACTGCCCCTGGAAGGTGCCTCCACGCGCCATCACCGACGCCAACGTGGTGGAGCGGTGAGTGTGGCAGGGGCAGGTACACACAACTCCCAGTCTGATGGCCCATAAGGGGCCAGCCTCATGCCTCGGCCCCCACACAGAGCCCAGCTGCTGCTGGACCAGTACCGCAAGAAGTCCAAGCTGTATCGCAGCAAGGTGCTGCTGGTGCCCCTGGGAGATGACTTCCGCTATGACAAGCCGCAGGAGTGGGATGCCCAGTTCCTCAACTATCAGCGCATCTTTGACTTTCTCAACTCCCGGCCTGACCTCCACGTCCAGGTATGCGTGGAGAGCTCTGGGAGGCTGGGGGCAGCAGGAGGCCACTGCAGAGCACAGTCGGAGGGGTGGCCAGTGCTGCGGGGGGTGATAGGAGCCCCCACTGCTGGAGCCCCAGCTCACGGCTGCCTGTGCTGTCTCATAGGCACAGTTTGGGACGCTCTCTGACTACTTTGATGCCCTGTACAAGAAAGTGGGCATCGTGCCGGGGATGAGGCCACCCGGGTTCCCGGTGCTGACTGGGGATTTCTTCTCCTATGCGGACCGGGAGGATCACTACTGGACAGGATACTACACCTCCCGGCCATTCTACAAGAGTCTGGACCGGGTGCTGGAGGCCCACCTCCGGTGAGGGTCAGCGGGCTGGACCATTGGGAATAGGGGGTGTGCGAGGGGCATGGGTGAGGGCTGACTGGGCAGTATCTGGGAGCCCCGCAGTCCCTGGTCTGCGCCAGCCACCAATATACTGGACTGGTGCAGGCAGTGCCAAACCCTCACCCAGCCCCAGGGCAGTGTTTGCCTTTGCCAGACCCCCCAGGTCAGCCCCCGCAGCATTGTAGTACCAGGGCAGGGACCCTCAGTGACCCTGTTGTTGTGCAGGGGGGCAGAGATCCTGTACAGCCTGGCACTTGCCCACGCCCGCCGTGCCAGTGCCGATGGCAGGTACCCACTCTCTGACTACGCCCTGCTGACCAATGCCCGCCGCAACCTGGGCCTCTTCCAGCACCATGACGCCATCGCTGGCACCGCCAAGGAGGCTGTCGCCGTGGACTATGGAGTCCGGTGCGTGTGGGGGCCAGGGCACCCTCAGGGCCTGTCTCAGAGTGGGGCTGGTGGGTTTGGAGCTGGGAGAATAGCTAGGTATGGGGATCCTGGGTGGGGGTGTCCTCCCTCTCATGGGGAGAGGTGGAGGGTGGTGGGAGGATGCTGGAACAGATGGGAGGGATGGTCCTGGGTGGCTCACTCTGCCTGTGCCCTAGGCTGCTCCACTCCCTCACCAACCTCAAGCACGTCATCATCAACGCTGCGCACTACCTTGTGCTGGGGGACAAGGACACGTACCACCACGACCCTGCTGCGCCATTCCTCAGCATGGTGAGCAGCACCAACCCCTGGCTCCCTGTGCCCTGGCACGCTGTCCCCATGCCCCTGGGAGCACAACTCCATGCTGCAGGGGCTGGGGAAAGGGCCCTAGCTTGTGCCCATGTCCCTGGGCCCAGCTGGCAGTGAGGTTGGGCACACCCTAACTCTTGACTGCCCCTCTCCCCAGGATGAGACACGCTCCAGCCAGGACTCCCTCCCAGAGAGGACAGTGGTCAAACTGGACACCTCACCTCGGTAGGGCCTCCTGCCTTGCTCTGGGGATTTGTGGTACTGTGGGGAGGCAGTGAGAGAGTACCTGTGAAGCTGTGGGTAGGTGGTAGTGCGGGGCATGGGACATCTGGGATGCTATGAAGCTGGGTTGCCATCCCTGTGTGACACCCCACAGGTTCCTGGTGGTGTTCAACCCGCTGGAGCAGGAGCGCCTGAGCGTGGTGCCGGTGCTGGTGGACTCCCCACACGTGCGTGTGCTCTCTGAGGAGGGGCAGCCCCTACCCTCTCAGCTCAGTGCAACCTGGAGCTCTGCCACTGATGTGGTGCCCGATGTCTACCAGGTACAGGGTGCCCCACGCCCACAGCCCATGTATGCCAGTCTCCTGTCCCACATGCTGCCAGGACACACCGTCAGCCCTGCTTTGTCCCTGCCCCACAACACAAGCTCCCACAGCTGTCGAACTTCCAGGCCCCCACGCATATCCCCCCTCAGCAGAGGCCCCGCAGGGCCAAGCGGAGTCTTTGCCCTACCGACCCCCAGCCACTCCCCAGGTGTAGGGGGCTGGCTCAGGTCCCCACACTGCCCACAGGTGTCTGTTCTGGCCCGCCTGCCCGCGCTGGGGCTGCGCGTGCTGCAGCTGCACAAGTCCTTGGATGGCCACGCCATGCCGAGGTCCTCCACACGCCTGTACCTGCATGGCCGGGACCTGCCTGTGCACAAGCCAGAGGCTGTGCCCCTGCACATCTTCCCAGCTGCCGATGATGACTTCTGCCTGGAGAACCAGCACCTGCAGGCCTGTTTCTCGGGGCGCTCAGGCCTGCTGCAGGTGAGCAGGGTTCTGATGGGGTGTTGGGTGGAGCAGGTGATGGGGACACCATGCTGCTTCATGCGCTAATTGCTGTGCCGGCCTGCACCCGCAGAGCCTGCACCAGGCTGGGGAGGAGCAGGGACACAGGGTGAGCAGTGAGTTCCTTGTCTACGGCACCAGGACCTCCAAAGACAAAAGTGGGGCCTATCTCTTCCTGCCTGATGGCGAGGCCAAGGTACAGGGTCTACCTCTGGATGCCAGCTGGCAGCTGCGCCTGCAGGACTGTCCTCAGGCAGCAGCCTCAGCACAGCTCTCCTTCCCCCCAGCCCTACGCTCCCAGGGACCCCCCAGTGGTGCGGGTGATGGAAGGACCCCTCTTCTCAGAGGTTGCCAGCTACTACCAGCATGTCCAGACTGTTGTGCGGCTGTACAACGTGCCAGGTGAGACCCTGAGACTGTGCTGGGGGGTCGCTGGCCCAGGGCACTGGGCGATGCTGCCTATGGGGCCCAGCCCCTCACGGCCTACCCACAGGGGTGGAGGGCCTGTCCCTGGACGTGTCCTGCCTGGTGGACATCCGTGACCATATCAACAAGGAACTGGCCCTCCGCTTCAGCACCGACATTGAGAGCGATGATACCTTCTTCACGGACCTCAATGGTTTCCAGGTATGTAGCAGCCTGGGGAGGGACAGCAGCTGCCCACAGGGGCACCGGGCACTGTGGGAGCCACCTCTGGCCACTGATCTTTGTCCCTTGGCAGATCCAACCCCGCAGGCACCAGCAGAAGCTGCCGCTGCAAGCCAACTTCTATCCCATGCCAGCCATGGCCTACATCCAGGACATGCAGAGTCGCCTGACACTGCTCACAGCCCAGGCCCTGGGTGTCTCCAGCCTCCACAGTGGTGAGCTGGGGGGCTGTGCCTTGGGGACCTGCTGTGGAGCCAGAGCTGTGCTCCCCAGGGGTTGCAGGGGAGGAGGGTGCTGCAGGCTGGACAACAGCTGCAGCCTGGTGCTGCAGCCTGGTCCTGCTGTCTCTGGAGGCTCTGTGCTGTAGGGGTGGCTGGCACCTGGTAAAGCCTGGTGCATGGGGACTCGCTCTCCACAGGCCAGCTGGAGGTGATCCTGGACCGGCGCCTCATGCAGGATGACAACCGAGGCCTGGGCCAGGGGCTCAAGGACAACAAGCGGACCTGCAATCGGTTTCGGCTCCTCCTGGAGCGCCGCGCCACTGCCAGCAAGGTGCCCTGGCTGTGAGGCTGCAGGATGGGAGAACCCAGCCCTGTCTTGGGACAGAGTAGGGTGGAGGCATCTGCAGAAAGCCACATGTGTGATGGGATGCAGTGCCCTCTCCCCTCCTGTCTCGTTGCGCTGGCACTGGGCAGGGATGGGCCTGGAGGAGGGGGCATGGGGAGAGTGGGCTGTGCAGTGGGGTGTGTCCCTGTGGAGCTGTGTTGCCCTCGTAATCACAGTGTTCTTGTCCCATCCCCTGGCTGCCCTCTGTGCATGCGCTGTGCCACCTATTCAGAGCTCCGGCTTCTTTTCCAAACTGGTCTCCATGTTTAAAGCCTTGAGCTTTCCTGGCACCAGGACTGGCAGCCCCGAGGTAATGGCCGGCCTGGCCCCACTGTCTCTCCCTGTCTCGTGCACTAGCTGCTAGCCACTAGCCTAGCCAGGCCTGTAGCAAGTCCATAGTCTGACCTTTGGCTAGCCGGGATCCTGTTTGGTCACTGGGGAGGGGGTCCTGCCTGGGCAGGGACAGCTCTGGGTTCCCTGTGCTAGCAGGTGCCTGGTCTCAGGGCACTGCTGGAGCTGGGGTTCTGTGGGCCTTGCCCAGGCTCTGCCTGGTCGTGGCTTCCTGGGCCTGCGCTGACCCACGTGCTCCTTGGCAGGTGCAGGATGAGCGCCCCATCAGCTTCCCCTCCCTGCTGAGCCACATCACCTCCATGCACCTGAATGCTGAGGCCTTGGTCATGCCAGTGGTGCTGGAGAAGCCGGCCCTGCCAACCCTGCGCTCCTTTGTGCCTCTTGCCACCACCCTCCCCTGCGACTTCCACATCCTCAACCTGCGGATGCTGCAGGCAGAGGTGAGCTATGGTCCAGGGGCGGCGGGACTCTGGTGGGGGTCTTGCCCCTGCTGTCCCCAGTGTTGCGCCTCATGCTCTGGCTGCCTGCAGGATGACTCGCTACCGTCGGCGGAGGCAGCGCTGATCCTGCACCGCAAAGGCTTTGACTGCAGCCTGGAGGCCAAGAACCTGGGCTTCAACTGCACCACCAGCCAGGGCAAGGTAGGGCCAGGCTGCCCCCACACCCCCACTGGGTCAGAGCCAGGCTGGGACCTCAGCATGGCGGGTATGGCATGTGTCAGGCTGTCTTCGGGCATGGTGCTGCCCCAGGCTTCACATCCTCACCTGGGCCTCCTCCATTCTTCCCCCTCTCTCCCCAGCTGGCTCTGGGAGGCCTGTTCCAGGGGCTGGAGTTGGGCTCCCTGCAGCCCACCTCACTGACGCTGATGTACCCACTGGGCACGGCCTCCAACAGCACCAACATCCACCTGGACCCCATGGAAATTGCCACGTTCCGCATCCGCCTGGGGTAGTGTCTGGAGCGGGAGAGGAGTAGAGTGGCTGGACATCACGGGAGCAGCACCAGTACAGCAGTAGAGTGGGGCCAGCAGTACTGTGGCAGGCATGGGCAGGAGGGGCCAGACTGGCAGAAGCTGCTGCTGCCTTCTAATTTATTAGTTCCACATTCTCAGATTTTGGAATGAACTGCTGTGGCAGGGCTGGATGGAGGCTGCTGGACGCGGTGCTGGATGGACCGAGCATGGCTGACGGGGGCAGCAGGCTGGGCTCTGCTGCTACTGATGGGACAGGTGCTGCTGCCCTGTTACGTTCACAGGCTGCCCGGGAGTGTGGCCACCCTGACGGCTGGGGCAGGGGCCCATGCAGGGCTCCCTCTGACCGATGGGGCAGCATGGGGCTGCCAGGAACACTGGTGGTGGTGTTGGGCAGCTGCCCGGAACGTGCTGTGGACTAGAGACTGAGTTTGCCTGGAGCTCGTAGGAAACACGAGGCTGTTTTCTGAGGACCCTGATCTGTGTGTGGTTTGTGGCTCTCACTCAGGGGAGTGGGAACAGTGTGCCGTGGGAAGACAGGGCAGCACTCCAAGGCAGGAGAGGCCAGCTCAGAGTTCTGGCCAGGGCCAGTCTCTGTGTGCTGGGCAGGCTGCCGGGTGTGTGCCATGCTCTGTCCCTGCCCTCCTGGTGCTCCTAGGGCTGAGCCGGGCATGGGACCCTGGGCATGTGTGAGAGGCTGGTGGCATGGCCAAGCCCAGCCATGCTTGGGGGCAGGCAGTGCATGGTGCTGGCAGGAACCAGGGGGATGAGAATCAGTTCCCTGTGCAGGCAGCAATGCTTGGGTGAAGCCTGGGTGAAGTGTGGGAATGCCTCTCCCAAACCCAGAGCCTTTAGCTCCATTTCAGGGTGAGTCTGGCAGTCTTGTCTCTTCTGGAGCTGCTGCGGCTCAGTAGCAGGTTTTTATGCCACATCACCAGAGCACCCTCCTGGTTGCTGTGGGAACCACAGTGCCACACTCCCTGGCCCACTGGGGCTAATTACTGCCAAGGGGTGCCAGCGGGGAGGGCCATGGGAAGGACTGGGCGAAGTGGGGGAGCTGCCTCAGTTCTGGCTTTGTTGGCTTGGACTCAATGAGCTTAGATGTCTTTTCCAACCTAAATGATTCTGTGATTCCATGATTCCTGCACAACCTCCAGCACATCTGCATCCCACGGGCTCAGCCCCTGGAAGCTCAGTACTTCGCAGTGTTCACCCTGTGCCCTGACCTGGTCCACTGCCCTTGTCGTAACTCCAGGGTCCCAGGATGAGCCCGGGTGCCCAACTGGGGCCCTGGACCTGGTGGCTGGAGCCCTGCAGCCAGCTGGGGAAGGAGCGTGCCATCCTGCTCCTGGCCCCAGAAGCTCATTACTGATGCTCCCGCCTCCACTCCGGTCCCTGCGGACAGAGCAAGTGCAGGAGGCTCTAATGGGTCTGAGAGCTCTTGATGGAGGCTGTGATGGAGGCGGGAGCAGGAGGGGCTGTGGTTTCTGCCTCTACTGGAGCCAGAGCTGCCTCTGTACAGGGTTGTCCGGGAAGATGCTGGATAGGCTCCTGCTCCAGCTGCTCCTCACCACGGCTCTGTTCCCCAGCATCCTTGGGACAGGTACAGCCCCACTCCTCTCCCTCCTGTTCCTTGAACCCATCCCTAATGGGGCTTTGTCCCTTGAGGGTTGGTCCCCGACAGCCCAGAATGGAGGTTGGGGGGGTCTGTGCTGTGAGGCAGTGGGCCACACTGGGAGGTGGTGGTCCATACTGGGGATGGTGACCCAACTGTGGTGGTGCTGTGGTTAGTCCCACTGCAGCGCATTGTGGGGTGTAACTGCTGTCCCTGTGGGGTGATGGGGAATAGGGAGGAGGTTCAGCATGGGGGATGGGGGCTGACCTGATGTCCCAGGGGCTTTCCCCTCATCTCTGCCACCATCGTGTCCTTGCCCATGTTTACCCTTGCCGATGCCATGGCGAGCACTGAAGGTCATAGCATACATGGGGCCATGGCTACCAGAAGGTAGTGCTGGAGCAGGGCTGTGCTCAGCTGGTGCTGCCTCATGGGCTTGAGCCCTCTCTGAGGGCTGAGCTGGGGGGCACCTGTGCCATGTTAGCCAGGCCCCCTGGGGCAAGTGAGCTCCCAGCCCAGCCCTGCTGGGATTGGAAGGTCTTTGCTCTGCAGCATCCCTTAAGGACCATCTCGCTAGACCTGGCAGCCCGTCCTACAGGCACTGCACAGTTTCTGTGGTCCCCACACTGGGGACTCGTTCCCGGCTCTCTCCAAGCCCCTGCTCTCCACTGCAGTCTTGGTGCAGAACCTGCACCTCTGTGAGGGCTATGTGGGCCCTGATGGCCACTCCCACCCCGGCTTCTACTGTCCGCGGCTGACCGACCCTGCTGGCTACCGCTATTGTTGCCAGCCCAGCCTGCACGCTCTCAAGTCCTGTTGCTCTCAGCTGGCCCTGGAAGCCCTCACTGGAGTGAACCTCTCTAGCCTGACTAGCCCTGATCTACTCCGGTGAGCAGGGCCGCAGTCGGTTGTGCTGCTGGGGATGGGAGGGGCTTAGGGCTCCTGGCACAGCCCCAGGGTCTTGTAGGCTACTGGGAGAGGGGCTAGGGTGTCCTTTGGAGCCCATAGTGAGTCCTGGGTGGCCCTCCCCAATGCCATTGTGCCGTGGGGGGCCCATGGCTGCCCCCTCCTGAGGTGCCCCTCCCCGCAGGAACCCGCTGGCCCTGCCCTTCGTGGGGCTCTATGGGCTTCTTGTCCTCCTGCTTGTGGCCATCGACCTCTGTCACTTCTACCGGACCCGACGCTGCCACCTTGGCCGCCTCTTGCCCCGTGCTTGCCGCCTGCCCTGTGGACCTCCAGGGGGGCCCCTGGCCTGCACCCGGCCTTCCCACGGTGCCCTCGGACTGACGCGCCCTAGCCCGGGCTGTTGAGCGGGGGCCGCGGGCAGGGCAGGGGGTGTACACAGAGGGGCACTCGCACCCCGGGGTGCAGCACGGGGGGGCTTGTGTGGGGGGGACACTCGCACCCGCGGTGCTGCACGGGGCGGGGGGGGACACTCGCACCCGGGGTGCAGCGGGGCGAGG